>VMBQ01014470.1:0-15334 GCA_007657795.1 Dreissena rostriformis | reverse complement strand
ATCGTTGTTTTTTAATACAATAACATTGGTACAATTAAATGGAAACTTGGCACATAAATGCATTTAAGTGGATTTGAGATTTCTGGTATTTTTATGAATGTATTGTTGTCCATATTGACGTGTCAAATGTGTTTCAAACACGTGATTGTGTATAAATATGGAACATATACATGCTTATATCATGTATAGTCGAAGATATATCAATGGAACATGTACATATATTTTGAGTTTCATTTATACATATATTCATTATATTCGATTCATACATTATATTCGTATCTTTCCAACGAAATGGTTTAGTATTTATGAAATTGACATTTACAATGTCAAATCTAGTTATTCGTCTCAATATCTCAGTTGAAAGAATGGTGACGTATCAATTGAAGTAAAACAATAATCAACCATATTAATGTTCATTTTGTTTATCCAATAAATTAAACCAATATTGCAACAAATTGTTTTTTTAAATTATGCTCTTATATGCAATTGCTCAAAACAAAAACGCATTCTTTTTGTTCTATTCATTAAATGTTTGAATCAAGTCAAGTAAATTTGCTCAAATGTAGATGTAAACGTTTATTACTTAAGCTTTAAAACACTCGCTCAACAGTCAGTTTATGTGAAATGTTAGCGAACACGTCCATATCTCGTCATTAAGTGCATGTTTAACTGTTCTGTTATGTTTTTCAGACAGTTAATTTAGACAATTAGTGGTTCAAATGATTAAATGACTTTATGTTTATGTTACTGTTAACAATGAAACCAAGCAATGGGTTTATTATTGCAATGATCTCATTTTTTGTTTAAGGCAGAGTATTTTGTTTGCATAATCTTCTATTTTTCATGTTATTCAATTTGATATTATTTCGTTTATAAAGTATAGTGTTATATACACTTATACATTATGAGAATTGCGTTGATTTTGAAGTACGTACTTATTATTGATCAATCATTATTTTAGTACTCATAAAATCAAGCGGAGAAATGTTGCAAGTTAAACCAATTATATTGCAAAAATACATGTTTACTAAATGGATAATAGCTTATGAGAGAAAATATTTTACATATAAAGTATATGTATTAACATTATATTTAATATAAAAATGTGTCCACTATGTATGATAATCCAATATATTATATTGAGAATATAATCGAAATGTTTCCACTAAGTTACATGCTCAAATATATTGTATTTGTCAACCATAATAAGAAAAGTTTAGAAATTTAACTCAGAGTTATTTTGTGTCAGCTTTTTGTGTATATTATCGTGGCCATGGTGTGTATAAAACGCAAGCTCGTTCACATGTATGATGTTATTCTTTATAATATGTCAATGGATATTTTATACACAACTATACAATTAATTAGAACGTGTACATATTCGATAGTGACACTACACTAACAACTATTGAGCCTCGTTCTGGGAAAAATGGGTTTAATGCATTGCATGTGCGTTAAGTGTCCTTCAGGATTACAATGTGCAGTCCACACAGGCTTATCTGGGACGATATGTTCAGCTTTAACGGAATTTTTCGCTTACGTGAAGTATCTTGTAAACGAAAATCCAGTGTTGGTGGAAAGTGACGTCTCAGATAATCCTGTACGGACTGCACAGGCTTATCTGGAATGACACTTAACGCACATGCATTTAGCCCAGTTTTCACAGAACGAGGCTGTTATGTGAAGATGAGAACATGCATGTACTTGGCAGGCATGTACAACTTAAAAAAAATGAGGTCATAAGTAAATATCACTTGATTTACATCAAATAACAACGAAACATTGTATGATAATATAGCCCATTTAGTTTTCATACGTATGTCTATGGTTCAAACTTCCTATGTACGAATACCATACACTTAAAACCTTTATGTAGTTCTCGTCATTTTATATTGCAAATATGTATTTATATACAATCATAAATATAAACATAAAAATCCACGATTAAACAGGTATATTTTAAGCAAGGTTTATGCTTATACAATTTCATTGTATCTTTTCTTTTTAAGGTTTTGTAAATTCGAACTTGCATTTGTATGTTCATGCGTTTTGCTATTGTATATTCTTATTTTTTGTTATATAATTGTATCTATATGTACAGACTATTCATATGAAAACAAGCAATTGTTACTTGTTATACCAAAAGGTGTATATATTATGTTTAAAAATAAACAGTAAGCATAAACTCGTGTCTGTTCTAACTTGAACACACGAGCCGTTTTATGGAGGTGTGTGTAAGCAAATAATTAATAATTTTATTAATTTAATTAATTAAAAATTTATTGGTCATATTACAGAAAACAAAGACAAGAAAAGCAAAATATATTATATTTACTTTTGTTATTATATATCCAAAAATATATAACGCGTTGCAAAAAGTTTGCGTTGTCGGCAGGATTCGAACCTGCGCGGGAAGATCCCAATAGATTTCTAATCTATCGCCTTAACCACTCGGCCACGACAACTTACAATTAACTCAAACGAGCACGTGCACCTACACTAATTTTAAGAGGACAGATTTACGAATGCGCGCATAAACGAGTCAGTCAATATGATAACCTCTTAGTCGCCATAGACGAACTAATGTACTTAAAGGTACGACTGAATGCATGTTTTATTCTCGTAACGCTCGCCAATATTAACCTGGCACTATATATTCTTTATTTCCTCCGATATCGAAGATTCGAACAACATAGTTATACAGTAATCACACAGCATGTTTAACATAAGAAGAGTGACATGATTTACAAAAAGTGTAATCATGAATAAACATACAAACAAAAGTCTTAATGCCTTAATCTTAAGTAAGATTATCCATAATATATTGACAATATCAGCATGTAAGTTGCATACCATTACAAAGAAACATTAAAGTCGATTATAAGCGAATGTATCATAATCAAGTTAAAACAAATCACACATGAGTTTGAGTAAAACGAAATTGCTAAAAAGGTCATCTTCAGTTACTGTTAATGCACGACACACTAGATGTCTACTCATTGTCATTACTGGAAGACTCATAAATTGCATAAATTTGCAGTGCCCAGTCACTTTGTACAATTCAACAATAAGCTTATTTCTTTTGGATTCTGTTTTTTCACAAAACCAGAGAGTATGGTTCACAATACTGTCGGTGAACTTATTACAGATTGCACATTTATTTGCAAATTGCCTCGACATCGCCATACTCAGGATCTTCGTTGATTTATGGTTTATCACAGAGAGTGACGGTGAAGTCCTAGAAATGACGATGGCGGTAAGCGGTCTATCAGCTTCAAATAGCTTTGAGTCCTCGAGACATGTTATTTCATTTGCATTTTCTGAGCGTCTTTGTCTGTTTGTCATTCTAACACTGTCTTTGATTGTCCGTTTCCATGCCATCTTTCCGGGGAATACACCAGTTTCCAGATACGTTTCTAGGGTAGGCATCAAACTGTACTTTTGTAAAAGTCTATAGATGTCAGGAATCAGCCCTTGCATATTCACGCACCCTAGGCAATATCGTACAAGTCTATGGATGAACACTTTCTTGGCCAAAAATCTTACTGGAAGCCGGCACAGTTGCCCAAAAAACCCAAGTTTCTCACAGTCTATCAGTTCTTCCGCGGATTCAATGTTTAAACATGACAATGCAACATCGGTGTTTGTGTTCCTACCGACATTAAGAATTTGTTTAACACATCTTCTATGGGATACTTCAAGTTGATTTATGTCACCATTAGAATAGTTGCACCATAGCGGCGAGCCGTATAAAGCTTTGGGCAAGACCACATTAACATAAATTTTTCGAAGAGTTATAGGATTAAGTTCAGCAGGATTAAATCCGCAATTAAGAATAGAATTGAGAGTACCTCTCATCTTTGACGAAGCTTCACACATCAGTGCACCGCTCGACATGTTACGGTCACATTTCAGTCCAAGATGTATGTACGATTCTGCTTCCTGTATAGTTTCACGTCCGAGTGTCCAGATACGTTCAGGTCGATTGCATCGCTGTTCATTAAATACTATAACTGCACATTTCGATGGATTATATTCAAAACGCCATTTACACGAATAGTCATAGCATATTTTCATCATGCCATCAAGTGCGTGCTTTGAAAATGCAATAAGAATCATGTCGTCTGCCACTGTAGGACTATTCATATTCATTCCGTACATACAGAAACCTAGACCAGAACGCTCAAGAGCATCGATTAACCCATTAATATACACTAGATAGCAGTTCGGTGAACCTTTCCCGCCTTGGCGGGTTCCCTGACGAATAGGGAACCATTCCGATGTATGGCCACGATTTTTCACACAACTAGTCATGTTCGAGTATAATTCCATGAATGCGAGCAGTGAAGTGTCGTCTATTTTTGTGTGGAGCTTGTAAAACAGGCCGTCATGCCACACTTTATCGAACGCTTGTCTCCCATCCAAGTAGCACACGTAAAGCTTTGACCCATGTTCACGTGCATTAATTAACATCTGAGTTTACAATTGGCAACAACTGGCCGTGACGTCACAGTATTGTACTACATGTACATGTCTATAACTGACCAGAGAAGCACATGTTGATCTCTGAAACCCGATCGTCCACAGATGTGATAGTTCGTATGTCGTGTCATAAGTAGTTCGTTCAAAGCGTGCCCCTTGAATCAAAATTGACCAGGACATGTTAAGATCGACATTCGGAGGCATAATAATTGGGTAGGGTTCTTAAAGGTCTTACTGTATGACTTTAATTGATTCCTGAACACAAAATGACAATATGACAAACACAAACATAGATAGCATAAGTTATGACAAATGAATTTACTCAAAGTGTTTTTAGTTTAGGTTTAAGGTTGCGCAATCGCACGGTCGGGAGCTATGCTGTCCGCTATAAAATCACGCAATGTTTCATGGTCCCATAAGCGGACAGAGCTGCGCTGGACGCATATGGTATAAGACTCATTTTCGCATGACGCGGCTCATAATGTTAAAAGTTCATGACGCTTCAATGTCTTAGGACTTAAGACCTAATATAGCTGTTACAAATGAAGTAGGGTGTACATTTTACAAGATGCGTCAACATAGTTAAAACAAACTTTCTGAACTGAAAGTAAGTATCTGCCAATCCGAAAAGGACAAGCTATTTTAAATGAATGTTTTAAACAATGATCCATCTCGGTGTATCATAAGGATCATAAGGGAATGTTTTGTTTTGGCACTTGATATGCAAACACTATTAATTAAACTATTATATAAAATGTATCGCGTGCTAGCTGCCCATTTAATATTTTTTTTAAATATCAAATTACCAAACTGACTATAAGGTAGTGGTCTATTCCTCGTAATTATACAAAAATGTTGTCCTTACTTAATGAAGCGTGTGCAAGGACCATGTGTTGACTACTTGCAAACTAAAGAAAATTACATTTCAAGGAAATTGCAATGTTAAGTATTTTTGTAAATATAATTTCGATTATTTTTTAAGTGTAACATCTTTGACCTTATGACATAAAACAGAGAGCGGTATTTATACCTATCCCCGCACCTCTGCGAGATTCAATGAACACCTAATATTAAACTAGATTATGACTCATATAAGATTAACTAAACACCCTGAGTGTGACATAATTTGACAGTATCAATATGTTTTGCGGTTAAAATTATCATTTCCTTTGGCAGCTATCCAACAGCGGTAAATCAAGTGTGTTTATTTGACTATGATTGTGTCATTGCGAGCTATGTAAGTGAACGGGGTATTCCCCTCTCCTGGATAGAACCAGTGTGCAGCACTGGCATGGGTCCAGGCAGGGACTTTGATAATTAAAAAAAACATCAACTGAAACATCTTCGTGAATCAACGATAGTGTACTTTGATGTTGTTGTAGTTCGCAATAATATGTAGCACTATACTGCATTTGTCAATGGTGCATTTTGATATAACTTCACGCTGGTGAAAAGAAACGTAACAAAGATTTTTGAAACATAATTACCGAAATAATAGCATATTACACATCAATACAATTTTATTTAAACATAATCTACATTCGAAGAAGATATCAATCAGCTTGTGAGTTCCATGTTTAATATTTTGTCATTTCCCAACATAAAGGAATATGTCCTATTTCTATACCTGTCAATTCAATTTCAAGTGCATTTACATGTAAAACGTATCAACAAACATTGTCATCTTAAGGATATTTTTACTTTCACAAGGTGCATTTTGAAAGTAATATACTCGGAATCCATTTACCGTCTATTACCAGTTTAACTGTCATAAGAGAGCACTTACAATTTCATAAGTAAGTATTTATCTTTAAATAAGAAAAAAGCACAATAGAGAATTACATCGTTCCACAGCAAAACAAGCGCGCATTTACAAGATGCCTATCGCTAAACGCGCATTTATTAAATGATTGTTTTTGTGATTTATAGAGAAATAAAAAAAGGTGATTTAAATGCGATAATTCACTGATTCAATTATTGAAAAACAACGGTAAAAAATATCGATAATGTTATCAGTGTTGCTGTAAAGTGACTTTATTTTATGTTTTATTACAGCGAAATTGAAATGTTTTAAAATGTTTAAATGTTTTTGACGTCAGGGCGTCATTATTCCATCAATGTTCTTCAATCAACTATTTCCAATTGAAAATATCAATGTCTGTGATCATTCGTGAATGTTAACCGCTTATCTTTCGTAACCAACATATATCGTCTATATCTTTCATTTGACTACCAGAGAAATGTTACGAAGGTCAAACTTCAGCCCCCAACAGTAGAGGGCCCACGTGAGCGGTAAGATGGTGAGAAATTGACTGAGCCAACCACCTGAAAGCAGGATATGTATGCACCCGCTGCACTGGTGCGTATTATCTGAAAACCTTAAATACAAACCAGCAGCTTTTCGCTCGTTGGCTTTGGTTTTCCTTTCTCTTTCATATTTGATGATATGGTGATACCGGGTGCAAGAGTGCTTTTCCTATCGCTCTCCATGTTATAATACTGAAAAAGTGTTGTTTTGGAGACAAACATATTTATTTATTTATTTATTATAGTCTCATCAATGTACACAGTATATAATCACATACATAACACAGTTTAAAATACAGTACATTACCAGTCTAAAAAGATTTACAAGAGACTTTTAATGTTAACATGAAAAACTTAGAAACACAATAAGATAATCAAGATCCATACACTATACTTATATACACATAATACAAGAAAGATCTAAAGTATTCTTGTTAATCGGGTAATAAAAATCTGCCTTAAGAAGGGATGTTTAAACACATTCTCAAAATGGGTGTAAAAATCATGAAAAGAGTTTGATCAGATCTAAATACAATTTGATTAACAAGGGAACTTTAGGATGGAGCTAAAACAATTTTACTAGTAAAACAATTGTCATATATGCATTAAAACACGTATCTTGGAATTTAAAACTAAAATATTTCTAACATCAAATTTGTGTGTTTTCAAGTATTTACACTATGATACATTTATTACACTACAAATTGTCATTGTACAATACCAGTTTTTATTTTATTCAGTATGATGAAGCAGGTTTTGGCACTATACAAAGCTTTGTCTGAATTAGATAATATAAATCCAACTTTATCTGTATCAGATAAGGTTTCAAAATGTGCATCTAATTCTTCTGCTTTTTGTAACAAATCAAATCTAAAAGTTTCATATAGAGAACAATGTAACAACACATGCATCTCATCTTCAATAGTATCTGGACAATGCCAACAGACTCTTTGCTCAACTGACAAACCACTGTATCTTCCTAACTCAATACCAAATGGCGAAGTTCCACTGCGGAATATAGCAATAGCACCCCTGTATGACTTATTAAAAATAGAGTTACAATAGCCTTCAGTATCATAAGTTTGTTTGAACGTTCTATATAATCTCAGGTTATAACGACCATTTCCATTTCTAACAGATTCGCGTTTAACATCATTTAACCAATCTTGCTAAAACTGTGTAATATTTTAGGTAGTACAGAACTATAAATATCATGTTTTTGTATAGGTTTATCAAAATTACAAAACCTT
The DNA here is from genome assembly GCA_007657795.1 of Dreissena rostriformis. Lineage (NCBI taxonomy): Eukaryota > Metazoa > Mollusca > Bivalvia > Myida > Dreissenidae > Dreissena > Dreissena rostriformis. The sequence continues at coordinate 7,295 of VMBQ01014470.1, read as the reverse complement.
TCCAAGTTATAATCTTTTAGCATTTTACAAACTTAAAAATTCAAATTTTTCCATGTACTTCTTGCAACACTATTGGCCCAAACAAATATCTTCCTATTCAATCTACCATGAATCATACAGCTAAATATATACCAACTGGCTGGTACACTTTTCTAACAATGGTAAGTTATAGGCTTCCTAAAACAGCGGAATTTTGGGTATATTTCCCAACATTCAAAGAGTAGCGAGCAGCTCTCTTCTGCACTGCACTTATACAGGAGACATTTTCACAACCCCATATAGAAGAAGCATATGTAATTACTGGAACAACTGTTGACTCGTACAATTTTGAAAACGCTTCATACGGAATACCCCCAAATGTCTTTGTTTTAGCGATCAACATTCATAAAGCTCTATTAGCAGATTCAGCAACAGTTCTTGCAGAAAGAGAATAATATAAGTGCTCAGTTAAAACAAGACCAAAATATTTATATTGTGTTACATAGTTAAGTTAAATGTCACCGATTTTTAACACAAAGTTTGAACGTTCTACAGATGGATTACGAAAGTGTGCAATATTTGATTTTGCAGGATTTACATTCATTTTGTTTAAAGAGCACCATGTATTAAGAATATTTAACATATTTTGTAAGTCATGCTCATTCTCGGCAATAAGTGCTATATCATCCGCATAAAGGAGAATAGGTACATTTTCGCCATCAATATCCACTCCTTTGCCAGAAACCTTCAGTTGCAAAGCAAACTCATTTACGTATAGATTGAATAGTAATTGCGACAACGAACAACCCTGCAAACATATATAGTCAAGTATATAACCTTTGCAATATATCAGGTAACAATGTCGTTGTCATGAATTTCGAAGGCATGCTATTGTATATGAAAACAATTGCTACCCATTTCAGTACTTTCAGACTCAAACCAACAAACGATTTCTTAAAAATGCAAACATGAAGAGTTCGCAATTGCAACATAGAAGGTTTCAAATAAAAACCCATCGTAAAACCACAAGTTTCCACAGTTTTCCTTGTATGTGCCTTATGGCTAAGAATAGTATCGTATCGGCCTGATATGCAATGGTGTTACGCGTGATCAGAGGTGTTTTCGTAGGTTTTTCCATGCTGTTGCTGTATTATTATTGTTATTTATTTTACTTTTTTTGGTCTCCCGGTCATTGCAACTGTGTTATATGTGTATGGCGTTGACGTCGTCGTCCTTATTTATAAATGATGATTATTTCGGGTCCTGTTGCATCATTCTAGCAGATTCTGCTTAATTTTGATTCTGTTCCCAGAGAAGTCCCTATACGCAATCAAGCTAGCTATGTTGGGTCGGGCCCGGCTAGCTCAGCTGGAAACACGCTGAAGTGAAATTCCACGGATAGCGAGTTCCAAACCAACCTAATGTGTGGATTGATCATGAAACTATTTCTACGCCATTATTTCTCTTTATTCGTTCAAGTAGGACATTTACCAGTTACTGGTACAAGTATGCTATGTTCACTACGTACTGCTCAACTGCTTATATATTCTTTGCATGTCCAACAACGTGAGTAGGTTAACTGACCGCCGTGATATTAACTTAAATACCGTAAAAAACGGTAAAACAAATTCCATACAAGAAACGTATAAAAGTCTTATGTTTTGTGATTGTGACATCCACTTAACATACGCAACCAGAATTGGTTTATATTGATAGACTTTAATCAATAATTATTGTTTAGTATTCTTGTATTCACTATAGGCCAGTATGATTCCCAGTTCGCCCTGTTATTCATGAAACTGTAAAGACAAAATCGAAGGCCAGTTTCTGGTGAGCAAATAAAACCCATTCCTTCCCACATTAACCACTTTATCAAAAGGGTCTAAACAATTGATTGTTACTACTGTCTGCAAGTAATCTGCGCCACTTTACTCTGAACTCATTTGCATGTATCAGCTCCATTTACTGGTTAATCTCTTCAATATACAGTTCGATGTGTTATGTAAAAACAAATATACTATACTTAGTAAATGTTGTATTAACCATTATGTTAAAAAACATAATAATATTCGTAATCATAGTGTATATTAAGTTGTCTTAATGATTGAATGTGTTGCTTATTTATATTTCTTAGTTTTTATAATTTGTCGTATATTAAATCTCAAGGTCGCATGCGTATACCTACCCCCTTTGACCTAAACTACAGCAAAATTAGCTAACGGTAAGCCAAACTGATGTATACATATTTAAAATACAGTGGCTGTTATATTATAAACATCCGGGTATTTTAAATAATACACACTTTTCCATTGGGATTGGGACCATCCGTGTTGTTTGAAATTTATAAGTTTTTAAGTTCGGAAGATTAGATTAAAGCCCCCATAACGCTTAAATCAACGGATATTTCTTTTTTACGAAATATTCTTTGATTAAGAGCGTTATATGGGCTTAATACTATATTGAATAGTGGCAAAGAATTGTACGAGATATTACGTTGAATGGATCGTAGCAAACTGTTCTTTAATCAACGCGTAAGGGCACAAATCAAACTCCGAAAACATGTTGGTGGTGATTAATATGTTTTGCGAGTAAATTCAGTCCTTCACCTACACACTTAACGATTGTTTACGTGCTTTATCGAATTTAATAAGAGAGGCCACCTTAAGTTTCTTCGAAAAACGCATTTGAAAAATGTCAAGTAGGAGTATTTCATTTGTACTTTCGATTGGATTGAGAATATTATTTTCGTAGAAGAAATAATAAAAAAAATACTTCCTTGTTAATGATCGATAATATTTCACTTGCCAAAAAGGATGAGCTTTTATGTTGTACATGCTTTTCGATCATTGTTACAATGTTTGAAGATTCGAATTTATATTTTGTTAAACGTCGCAATGAATTTGCATTTTTTTTAAATAAATGTTAATCTGTCATGAATGTGTTAACACAGTTCATAGAGTACGTTATATTTACTGCAACAAACCTTATACACCAATTCAACCCTTTTCTTCGTTGTTAATGGCAAAAAAGTAACAATGTGGTGTTCTGATCAATCAATGTGTTTATATCATGGTGATTTAATTGTTTGGTTTAATGGATGAATTCCCACACTATCGAAAGTACGAAGGGGTCATAATTTGTCAAACAGGCAAGCAAATTACAATTCATTTTATTTCCTGAAACCAAAATCTGGCATGTACCAGAAAATAGGTTATAAACACCCTGGAGCCAATATGAATCCTGTGAAGCTGGTAGTTTCATATGCAAGCGGCAACATTCTGGGTATTTTCAAATTATGTAGGGCATCATAGTCTTGTTATTACATCTATTTACACAGAAGGTTTGCACAAATGAAGCAAAAAATGTAAGTGAAATTTGACATTTTTTTACCAAAAATGTATCATTTTCAGAATTTGACAAAACGGTTCATATGTATTTTCTTTAAATTACCAATATTTTTATATATATCTAAACCAAATAAGATCGCGCGGCGTAAACCTAAAACACAAGGCTAACAATCTTATCTAATGCTTTGTCAACAGTGATAAATGAATTAAAGCAACATACCACTAACACGTCCGACAATAATATAACAAACGTACACCCAAAGCGGATTATGAATACAATTCCCTCATTGTTTTCATATTCCGCTTTGGTTGTACGTTTGTTATATTATTTTCGTACGTGTCAGTGGTATGTTGCTTAAATTCATTTGAGACATTTGCCTGCTTCGTTGTATAGTCGTGGGACATTGTATGATACATGTGCCTGATTCGATATATTGTTCTGGGTCCATGTATGATACATTTATCTGATTTAATTTATAGTCTTGGGACATTGTATACAATATTCGTCTTAATTTAGAGCCACTTGTCTGCTTTTATAAATGGCAGTAGTGACATGAATAAGACATTAGCCCCTTCGATAAATAGTCCGGAGTTGTAAATGTGTAAATAAACAGCGATTTTGAGTTGTGATGCAAAGAAATGAAACCATAAGGTGGTTTTTCCTCGTATTTTTACAAAGTTTAATCTTTATCTATAAAAAGTGCGTATTTTATCAGAATATGTTATAAACAATGTTGTAATCCAAAGGCGATATCCGATTTAAGAGTATGGGTGATTCTGAACTAAAACATTTGCAGGCCTGGATATATATAATATAAAACAAAAGTCACATCTTAGATAGAAAGGTAGTATATTTCCTCTTTATCTAATCTAAATATTCTGGTTGGTGCAATCGATAAAGTTTTCCAGTGAGAGATGAAGAGTATGTCATAAGAATGTTTATAAGTATGTTGTGAAAGTGCGGGAAAACAGATGTGACATGTACATGTTTTTGCATATGCAGTTCACGAGATAAATAATTCGTGGGAGCGAGTTTTTAAATATTATTGTTTTATACTGTTGACAACTTTTTGCAGCAAATACAACATTATAGCATTTACAGCAATTATTCATAATACACGCTATATTTGTAAATTTTACAACTCAGCATGCACTTTTTCTTTGGTCTAAGTCCATTCTTTATTATTGTCATCAAATTGATTGGAAAATGCGGCCCCAACGTGTGTATCTAAGCATGGATTGGCGTATAAATTGGAAGCAATCTCATAAGGTAATTTATATTGAATTAGTTTAAATCATAAACAACTGGAACTTTTAATTTGAAAACCAATTACACGTATGCCCTTTTATTTTACTGCAAGAGTATCCTTTATTCTTGGCATTCGATACCTGTTTTTAGGTGTACAATTTGTTCTTTGTAGAACGAACATATATGCCCGCTTTTCGGTTCTCTGACATACACAATGGTTTCACTGAATGTAATCAACACGTAATATAGCAAAAGATAATATATCAACGATCACAAGTACGCATTTAGAACGATTGTTGATATTGTAATTTCCATAACAGTCTAATAACAGTATAAGTGTGTCACTTTGATATAAGCGCAATAACATGGGACGAGCTTTTACACCATATAACCCATGTATGCCCTACTATTATATTTGTATTTGCTTTTTTATGATCTAACAGCGATTGAGGTTAAAAACTGTACAAATATTATGATGACTGAGTTAATCAGCAAAATTGTCAGATTGTTCCTGTATTCGTTTATTTCTTGCTAAAAATGCAGAATTATAATTAAGCACCAATTTATGGTAATCAAGTTTGCACTTACATTTTCGGGGTGAAAATATTAAGTGCAAAAAATATCGTCAGCCATCTAAACGTGAAGTTTAAATGACATGTTAATTGTTTGCTCCAGAACGAATACAAGTTGACGAAATAATATGAAACCCCATAAATCAAGCAATTAATTTGCAAAGCGTATGTTTATGCTTTAAAAGAAGGTTTAATATTGTTGACATGGTGAATGTCAATTACGCATAATTTAACATATTATATTACATATAGATATTAACACGCGTTTAATTTTAAGTATTCTTTTATTTTTAGTTTGTATGGTATAAGTTGCTTTTATATCTCAGATCATATGTGTATTGAATGAAATATTTTCTTCATAGGGATACTTCCCTTCATAGTAATTAACTTATTAATGAGAAACTCAAAATTTGAAAACAGCCCACCATTAAAGTACAACAGTCTATCAGTCAAATATGAATGTTAATTTGTGTCTTGTAAATGCGCATTATCCCTTAAATTAAAAAATCATTCTCGTTTAATTATAATGGCGTATCAAGTAGACACTTGCAAAGCGGAGTTAACACCGCGTGAGATAAATTGACATGTTTCAGTTTTCTGAAATTAATATATTTTATTTCTGGATGTATGTTTTCAAATTCCACCTCAGCAAATATAGGTCAGGGTCGGACAAAACTCTATTCTGAATAGTTTCTGCTTTTTTTTGCATAGATTTAATATATTTCCACCGACATATGTAATGCAGACTTTTTACTTAAAATCGACTCCCATCTTTCTTCATGTTTTACGTTTTTTTTGGATCCTTGGTCTTTTGTAACACACGGGGTTCATAAGCCAGAAGTTAAAGACAGACAGACAGACAGACAGACAGACAGACAGACAGACAGACAGACAGACAGACAGACAGACAGACAGATTACAAAACAAAAACATTATATAACATAAAATTGTCTATTAGGAATGCAACTACAAATAAACTCAATCGATGGCAAACGCACGTCAGATCAATCGAGGAAATAACGAAATGTATTAAACTGTATTACTTAGGATCGTTTCTCTCATGAATATAGCTTCTTTGATATATTTACATACATTAGAAAGAACAAAGTTGTCACTCGAAACTAACTATTTTTGGAATAGCCTCCTATACATAACAAACTACTAAGTCATCGTCGCATAAGCATGCAGTTTACTAGGTGCACACTGAGCACTAGAAGTCAATGCGGCGCTTCAGAAAATATCTTTTATCTTATAAATTGAACTATCCCACGTATTTCAATCAACAAGTCTTAGTTGACCTTTTGATAATCAAATCATGCACCAGTATTCAGTCGTTTTACATGTTGTTTGTTTTCAACGATAAGACTGTTCGAGCCCCAGTAACATTAAGTGTGTGGTTAAAGCTCAGCTTGTTAGAGTAACAAGTTCATGTCGAGCCGAAAATGACGCATACATAATACAAATATGAACTTTGAATTATTGTAAGAAAATTTGATTACTCATTGTTCACTAAAACACGTCCTTATTCGGCAAAAACATTTTATTTTATTGTATTCTCCAAAACCATAATGTAGGCAGGTCAGTCAATCTTATTTTTGTAATTGTGTTGACCACATTCACGTAATTTCGCATTATAATAAGGACAATGACTTTCTACTCATAATGATAAAACTCTTAATTCCTACTCATTATTCTTGTTAATGTTAAACATCAAGCTAATTTATCGAATGCAATCTTATTTTGTAAAATGATCGGGTCGGTTGGTCGGGTTTTTGAAAGCAGCCAACTTTATGTCCTGAAAGCATCGGTCAAGCGAATATCATACCAATGCATCCACGCGTCATTTAATTTTAAACTGAGTAAAACAATTGTGAAGATCAACAAAAAATACTATCAAGCCTATTTTGATATCTTTGCCTTTAGATAACGGATGTTCTACAGATTACTCACGTAATGTCCAACGCAAAAAGACACTTCAAAATATCTGAATAGATGAATAATAGAGGTCGTCCAATTCTGAACTGAACTGTTCTTGGATGATTTTAAGGTATTGTGGTGGTGCTATCACCAAGTGATTTACTACAACATGTTCGTCCTCATTATAAAAATCTAACCACTGAGCTATGGAGGCATATGTTTGCAGATGTT
>VMBQ01014468.1:0-15064 GCA_007657795.1 Dreissena rostriformis | reverse complement strand
TATTCCATTTTAATTTCCTGCAACGATATCTTTTCATATGATACGCGAACACTAAAATGGTACTTGAACATGTGTTTAATATATTGTCCCACAAAAAAGAGCATTTTGTTTCTTATTAAATCTATGTTACCAGACCACATCTAGCTTTGAAACTTTGGCTATTGCTATAAGGAACACTGATTTTTTAAGGGCAAACTTTATTTTACGAAATATTTTACGAAATATTCGTTGATTTTGAGTGTTAATGGGGCTTTAAGCTAGCTTTACCTACCTCTGTAGAACGCCTCAATCCACGCCTGTCCGTATCCAAGGTGAAGGTCGGACACCGGGAACTCTGGACGTGTGAGAGTCATCTTCTTGCTTGTATCGTCAAGGCGAGGGATAACAGCTAAAGTACACATTACACCACTTAAAAGAACGTTAAACATTGGCTACATTACAATGTACATTTTTAAACCGAGTCACAAAAGATAAAATGTTACGTTATTTACGTTTTCTCATGCATTGGCAAGTCTTCGATCTGATGCCTTTAATATGTTTTTATAATTTCATGCGTACATTTTGCAATTGCGGAAATATATATTAACATTTTGCGTTCTGAATATGCGGCTAAACTATTTTTTTTACACGTTAAAGATAGTTTCAAAAGCTCCGGGTCCAAGAGTTGTTGCCCTTTGTCCGTCATGCCCATGTTGATGATGAACCGGATGTACTTGGCCATGTCGACACCGTTTGACAAAATGGCACCTGCAGGCTCGATGGGATGAAGTCTTAAACAGAAAAATAATGACTGTGTTGTGCATTTTTATTACTAATTGTTTCAAACGCTATCATTTACACTTTGGAGAAAATTGAAAATTTTGTCAATAAAATGAATATCATGCACAGATCCTTAGAATTAAGTCTGTGATAATGAATGACAATACACGTATTATTATACTAAACGTTTAACAATACACGACCAAATCATGGTTTTAATAAGAACGTCTTTCCCCATCATGTATGTGACTATTATGGGTATCATTCAAGTTTTATTACATTTTATGGCTCAATCTACAAATATAAATGCGGAGAAAATAATGTTTAAAACAAATTATAATGTGTTTGCATGTTTAGATTAACAACAGTGTAAAGTCACTAATTTACTAAAATATTTTATAGTATTTTTTCTTTTACATGATACACAAAAGGTTCTTCGTTGTGGGCCTTAACGACGCGTGTTTTCAACATTTAATAGAAATGTGAATATCTACAAATCACTGAGAAAATATAACGAAAACAACAGTTAGAATGTTTGTGACAACAAAACACTCACTCGCAAACCATACATTTTCCTATTTACAGAACCTACGTGTACAGTTCTTTAGTCCCGTTCTGAAAAATCCCGTCTTGATAAGTGTATGGTCTGGCCACCTTCTTCTGGTAAACATCTGCAGGCTCCAACATCAGTTTCGTGGACGTCATTCCGATTGGTTGAAGGACTCGTGACGTCACGAGATTTTCCCACGTATCGCCGCCTAGTTTCTCTGCCACGTGACCGAGCAACATGTACATGAAGTTGTTGTAGATGAAGGTATCTCTAAACGGCTTACGTTCTGGCACAAATTTCATATTCCTACAAACAGTGTTAAAGAGTTGTACACCGTGCTATTTTCTCATGTATGAAATTGTCTGCAAAATTGTTGTAAAATAAAGTATTTCTTCACAGTCATTTAGAATGTGTTACTGAAAATATTTGTCGCGGCAGTGCTTATAACATACGATTATCGCATTTTTTAATTCAAATACGTTTCGCAATATGAAATACGCATGTACAAACTTGCATAGTTGTTCCCTGGTAACAGTTTTCGGATAACCCGCTAGAATGCCCACATCAATACTATCAACACCTGTGCGGTGCGAGAGGAGATCCTTCAGCGTGCTCTCTCGGGTTCGATACTCGTCTACGAAGCCGTACTCGGGGCCCAGAATGTCCATCACCTTGGCCGTCCAGTCCAGTCTGGAACACGATTTCATTTGGTTTTCATCATCATTATTACATTACACGCGTTTGAAATAGCGACATTTGAAGTTGTATCTCGAACTCACTCATGAATATTAACTAGGAATGTTGAAAAATGCACAATACATTAATTTTATTTTATTTATTCCATTAATCTATGTGATTCACATCAATGGCATTCATAACGACCAAATGAACGCCGCCACTGATACTTGTACTCGTATTTGTTGAAGAACACACAAGTGGTTAGCGTGTGGCTATATTAATTAGTAAAAACATCATTTTGAATGAAAACTATTTTAATTATAACGAAAATCAACTTCTCTGGAAAAAATATCACTATCAAATATACATATATACTTATATTTATACCTTGTTTTATATATAACAAGGCATATAACTCAAAATGACCCAAACATAGGGTGCATCGCTTTGAACAGCCATTTCTTCATCAATTGTGCAGCGATTTCCATGAACTCATTCTTGTTAAAGCAGAAATGAATTTCCTTCCGGAAATGTACATATCTTGCAATATGTTACAAATGCTGGGGCAAATTTTAAGGTCAACTCGAGGCCTTAAAATTTATGCCAGCAAAAAAGAACGGAGGTATAGAACACATGAGGCAGATCAAAATTGAAAATAACATTCGCATGGAAAGGATGAAGATAATTACGTCAAGTAGGCTTATTTCAGATTCCACAGGTGGAAGTAGAGCGCTTGACAAATTGAACAAGTTTGAAGCAAATGTCATCAGGAATCTACAGTTATCGAGACAAGAGAATGACTACAGCTCCAACATGATCAGTCCTGAGACGTTTAAGTGCCATAGATCTGAGCTCTCTAATATGAAGATCGAGTTTTGGAAGAGCATGCATACATTCCCTTTTGGCGATCTTTCCGCATTGTCGCAAAACTCCATATCAAGATATAAAGTCAAACGGTCGCCAGTGAAACGCTCTATGTCTGATGGGGGCCTATTTACAGCAAGCAAGATAACCACATGAAACAGGAAGAAGCTTATCGATCGTCTGATATCGAATACTTGAAGTACGTCAATCAAAAGAACAGCAATGACTGCGCCGTGATTGAGAGTCACAAGCTGGACAACGCGCACGAAAGCTTGCCTTCCAGTCAGTGCGAACACGACACGCATCTATCTACATTTTGACTAACAAGAACGACCCTCTGGAGCACGTTCTTGATGGCAAGACCGATGATATTGAAGATGATATTGCAGACACGTTCAAAGATCACTGAGCATCAGTCACATCCCTGCATCTGAAATGCGAGACTACGATATGGCCAATGAAAACAACGATAGTCCAAAAAGCGTAACACTTTCTGGACAAAGACTTCAAACGTGGCTTACGCCGGAAAAAGGAATACAGAGAAACAAGGCGATGAAAAGCCGATATCGTATGGCTCTGTCGCTCACTTCAAGAAAATCCAGACGGACAACGCGGACAGACTGCGGCACATGAACGGCATTCACAAGCGTGTAGACACGTGGAAATTCGTCGAAAGAAGCTGCAGTAACGTTGACACAGGCAATTACAAGGAATACGGCTCAGTGGCGCATTTCAGGATGTTTCACAAGAAAAATGCCCGCGAAAGTTCGGGTCTGTCGCCCATTTTAAGCCGTCAAAAGAACAGAATGCAAGCACACCTTCTCCTTTAAAACAAGCAGCATCAAAACTGAATACTTGGCAATCAAGGTCCAAAATAGCGGCATTGTTTACACACAGAAAAATGTCAACGTCGAGACACATCGGACAGAAGGAGTCCTGGACAATTGGCGTCCGAAAGGCCACTTCCAAGATTGACACAGGCTTAGTGAAGACATCAACAAGTGCAGGAGGACAAGTTGCATCCTGGAGCAGACACTTGAAGGATGTTCGTAGCCGCTAAAGCTGCTAACCCAAAGTTCATAAATGCCATAACGAGCTTCACAAATTTCAACCACAAACGAGAAAGCCATGAAACGAAAGCAGCTTTATTAAAACGTGTGAAATGACACACACATGTACAGTGTAATTAAATTAAGTGTATGTAAGATGTACTAGATGTAACAACCATATTATAGTATTGAACGTTTTTGTTTTAGAATATTCATGCAATCAAAAATGTCGTATCCGATTCCTATATGCATGTACAAGTTCAAGCTTCTTTACTCGATTGTATAAAAGTTGCGATTATTTTGCGTAGGCACCAAAATCAGTTCTTATAATATCAATGAAAGAAATATACATCAATGTGCTAGATTTGTTCGTTTTCAACTGGTTTGTGATAAGAAAGTGCACCGCATTCTGCTGACACATTTGAGACCTTTTTCTGGGAAAACTTGGCTTTTTGGATGTGCGTAAAATGTCATACAAGATAAGCAAATTGCAGTCCGCACAGGTTAATCAGGGACGAAACTTGCCGCTTTTCTGGAATAAGAAGGTTTTTTCTTAACGAAAATCCAGTTAAGGCGGAAAGTGTCGTCCCTGATTAGCATGTGCGGACTGTACAGGCTAATCTGGGACGAAACATTACGCACATGCATGAATACACTTTAAGTACGCTATGCATGAACACCATTTTACCATTTTCCCTGCTCATTTGTCTAATCTCAATGAAGATATATTGTCAAACTATCGAATAAAGAACGACAACGAATGAAAACATCGGCGCGTCTTTCATAAGCCGATAAACAATGATAAAGCAAAAATCCTTTCTTAAATAAAACTGGAACACTAATCATTCTGTAAGGTTCGTCGGCATTGGCGAGTCGTATTTCGTTATTGGTTTCGATTTGGGGTTTTAAATAATAAAACAAAGACCTTTACAGAAAAACGAAACATTCTATATTTTATTTTTGATCACCAGTAAAAAAGAGTGTTAAATATAACATACAACGTAGCAGGCTCACTCTTAGTCTTTTGTCGGATTGTAACTATAAATGTATATAAAAGTTATATCTTCAATTGGATTTGTAAATTGTCATTTGCAATCAGTAATTGCCACTTATCAATGAGCATAAGGTTAGTCCAGTGCACACTATCATAATCTCTGTTAGCACAACGAACCACTAAGGCGAACTCCGTAATCTACGAGTTGTGCTCAAAACAGTGTAAGGTTTAATTAGGAAAAAATAGCGGTTTAACAAAAATGCCGAATAATATATTTCCGGACTTTACATTATTTTATAAGGATTGTAAGTATCGACTTTTAACAATATGAAATAGTAAACTACCTTATTATTCATTTAGTCATTTATATGTAAAAATAGTCAATAACATGTACATGCATCTAATATTTACTTACTTAAAAAAAACACAAACACAAAGATATGTGGGTTTCGAAGTTTGAAAATGACTAGACTTACATTTTGTTGATGTTAAGTGACGTTTCTTCTGAACTTTTCTTCTTCTTTCTACTAGATTCATCAACGTTTTGTCTGATAGAAAACAACAGTAAGATACTCTATAAACATCTTTAACCTTTATTAATACCTACTTTTTCTAAGTTAGTAGAAAACCGAGCAGCACCATGGTGAAGGACTTGGTAACGGAGCCAATGGCAAACAGAGTGGAGTTATCCACCGGATCACCGGCCGAGATGTCCGCGCTCCCGAAACCACGTGCCCACACATCACCTCCTGGAATTGACAAGAGTTGAAAATAATATATCTGAAGACTTATCACTTGTGAGTGTGTTAATGTTTTTGTGCAAACACTGCGTCTCACATATCAAATTCCACGGTTAGCTCCGAAAACGTGTTGTTTATCGGACGACGAGAAATAATGTTGCTTTTCATTTCATCGATGATGAATGATTTATCACTTTGATTAAATACTACATACTATATAGTCCCTTCGCATCATAGAAAGCATCGGAATTAAAGGACAATGCAAACAAAACGACAAAAATAATATATTTGTAGTGGATTTAATGTTTGTTCGTTCCTTGCAATCGTACCTTTCACAACGCTGAAAGTCATCCCAGGAACGTGACGGCATTCTAGCGTCTTCCTCACGAGCTCTTCAATCTCGGTTTCCGTGGCAACGTCAAAAACAGACCCAGACACTGCCACCGATAGCGACAGGGTTAGAATAAAGGCGCACTGTTTAAATTCCAACATCTCCGTACGCGATTCAGTCAGTTTATGAGTACACTCATTCTGTGTACACAGTGACGCATACTTTGATAACAGGTATAACAACTATGTAATGCGCAATGTTACGAGAAATTGAGTTAATAGATTAGCCGACGTTGTTTGGTATCATATGAGGTTCTCAACCACTTTTCGACACGTACCATACAACTGTACAAAAAGCACATACATTAATAAATCTTTGTGTCTGCGTTTATTTCTAATACATGTTGCGGTGACTGACAAATGATATTTGATGCATAAGGGATAGTTTAATTCTTGCTTTCACGTAGATTTATTGAAGAGCGTTTACATTGGAACCGTGTTCGATCCACCGTTGATGTCCAGTTTGGCCCATATGCGTCCAACTAAAAGAATGTGCGCTGGATATACTTCTTTATGACGTCACGCAGATGCCAGGGCATATTGAAAATAATCGTTCCCGAACATTAACAAAATGTCGGAATATTATGTAGTAGTATGATGATTACCTAAGGCCGGGTATTTGTCAATTAATGTAATTAATGTAAGGTACTATGACTATACGCCTATAAGAAGAACGTGTCCAAGATGATGAGCCTGTGATAAATAACACATTCCGATATCAACAATAACACTATACGTTAACTTGATTCTTTATTTAAAATCAATTTCTCCTTTCAATCAACACAACCACCATGCTATCTATATGTATTTTACTTGTGCTGCTAATAATAATTAACAATCTTTACGGCAAAGGTTGACATTTTCAAACCGGAAAAAGATGTTACAGGTCAAAATACATGTGAAAAAAAACGCCGTATCAAAACAACGATGCGCGTAAGTTCTTAATTGAAAAAANCCTTCGTCTGGTAAGCATCCGCAGGCTTCAACATCAGTTTCGATGACGTCATTCCGATTGGTTGAAGGACTCGTGACGTCACGAGATTTTCCCACGTATCGCCGCCCAGTTTCTCTGCCACGTGACCGAGCAACATGTACATGAAGTTGTTGTAGATGAAGGTATCTCTAAACGGCTTGTCTTCTGGCACAAACTTCATATTTCTAGAACAAAATGAATCTTAAATAATAAGAAATATAATACCATGTATGAAAGTGTCATCAATGATTTGGTTAATTAACGTTTTACTAGTTGAAAATTGTTTAATGTTGGTTATTTAAACTTTTTGGCACCGAAGTGATTGTAAAATACATATTGCAACTGCTTATGGGCTTATTGCTTATGTAGGGGGTTCAATAAAATACTTTAACCCTTCTTTAAACAAAACTTTTTAAATGTGATATTATAAATTTACGAACTTGCATAATTGTTCTCTGGTAACATTCGAATAGCCCGCTAAAATGCCAAGGCCAAGGCTATTTAATCCAGTGCGGTGCGAGAGGAGGTCCTTCAGCGTGCTCTCTCTGGTTCGATACTCGTCCACGAAGCCGTACTCGGGACCCAGAATGTCCATCACCTTGGCCGTCCAGTCCAGTCTGGTGTAAACGAGGATTGATAGTCAGTCATTTAAAGCCCCATTTATACTCAAAAATCAGCGAAAGTTTCGTACAATATTTCGTAAAATAAAGTTACCCAATAAAAAATCAGTGTTCCTTATAGCAATAGCCTTAATCTCAACGCTAGATGTGGTCTGTAACATGGATTTTTGTAGATACAGAATGCTCGCTATTATGTTTTTGTGGCATAACAAATTCCATTTTAATTTCCCGCGACGATATCTATTCATACGACACACGAACACGCACATGGTACCATTTTAGTGTCCATATGTCGTATGAATAGATATCAGTGCGGGAAATTAAAATGGAATGTATTGTGACACGAAAAAAAAACAAGCATTTTGTATCTACACAAATCTATGTTACCAGAACTCATCCGGCTTTGAAATGTTGGCTATTGCTATAAGGAAAATTGATTTTTTTATTGGGTAACTTTATTTTACGAAATACTTTACAAAATTTCCGTTGATTTTTAAGTATTAATGGGGCTTTAAATGATATTAAAATAAGTAAGGACAACATCATTGCACAACTGTTATACTGCTTATGCCTGCTAGCCTGCATATTCGTAATGAACGCAATGTCTGACTTGTTATTTTTATTTGTGTTTGTGTACTCAATGCAAGCGTTCATCAATATATGATTTAATGGTGAAATCATGTATTACCAAAATAATAATAATACAATAATAATATCAATAGAATAACCAAATCAACCATCTACTTGGTAGACTTTGTGTATAGATACTAGTATTTTAAATGATAGATAATATATTAGTACTTTAGTTAACTTTGTTAAACCAAAAATTCCATAAAGCGGAAATAGTCGTCCCTGATTAGCCTGTGCGGACTGCACAGGCTTATCTGGGATGACAATTTACGCACAAGCATTTTGCCCAGTTTTCTCAGAACACGCCACATTTAAGGACTGGGTCAGTGTTAAAACAAATACCAATATTTAAATATTTCGAAATGCAGCAATGAACTAAACAAAACTACTCATAAATTATCAAAACCTTAACATTAATATGAACTACAACGGCTATATTTATATTTTATAAGAATATATTGTTATTGTAAACCATTTTTGTACTTTAACGATTTATTCTATACAGTTTTTAGTCATTACACATTCGTTTGTTTGCCTGTCTTTTGCTAAATTAATTTCTAATACATGTAGAATAACATTATTTTTACAAATACTCAATTTGTTAGTGATAGTTACCTTTTCTCAGTAAGTAGAATACCGAGCAGCACCATGGTGAAGGACTTGGTAACGGAGCCAATGGCGAACAGAGTGGAGTTGTTCACCGGAACGCCGGCCGAGATGTCCGCGCTGCCGAAACCACGAGCCCACACATCACCTCCTGGAAGTGGCAAACGTAAGAAATAATATATCTAAAGACTTATCACTTTTGAGTTTATGCATGTGTTTCCTAAAAACTCTGCGTCATATTTAGCAAATAAATACTCCGGTTAGATCCATAAACTTATATATCGGAGTCAAAATCATGAAGCTTTTCTTTTCACCAATGATTAATGTTTTATCAAATTAATAAAATACTCGATAACAGAGTCCCGTCACATTTAAAAACCATTGAAATTAATGCTTAACGCAAACACAATGCCAAACAAGGCTTGTCACCATAGGATGACATATGCCCCCTTTTGCCACATTTTTCTAAACCTAAACGCAAAGTGTTTTTCCACATTTTTCGAAACCTAAACGCAAAGTGTGACGGAATTTCAGACGGACAGACAGACGGACGGACAGACGGACAGTGCGATCACTATATGCCCACCTTCGGGGGCATACAAATATATACGGACATGAGAGATGATTAATCACAACCTACCTTTCACAACGCTCAACGTCATTCCAGGCACGTGACGGCATTCTAACGTCTTCCTTACGAGTTCTTCAATCTCGGTTTCCGTGGCAACGTCAAAAACAGACGCAAACACTGCCCCCGACAGAGACAGGGTTAGTAGAAAGGTGCACTGTTTAAATGCTCCCATCGCTTTACCCGATTAAGAACGATTGTAAATAGAAGAGTCCGTTGGTCGCACGTCATACGCTCATCATGTGTAAACAGTGACGCATACTTTGATAAGATGTAGCTCGATGTCACGTGCAATTTAGAACAGAGGTTTCGTATAATGTTCTGAATCAGCATTTGTATGTTTACTCAAATCCTGACACACTTTCAAGAAACAACATGAGAAAACCGTATCAGACAGAGATTTGTATATAGATATTTTTTCAGACTCTTTATGATGCTATCTGATGTTTGATTGTGTGACAAAATGCTCGTTTTCATTTTTTTTTGTGGCATAAAAAAATCCATTTTAATTTCCCACGACGATATCTATTCATACGATACACGAACACTAACATGGTACCATATTAGTGTCCGTATGTCGTATGAATAGATATCAGTGCGGGAAATAAAAAATAATTGTTTTGTGACAGTGAGGGTTACCACATTTTTCCTTAAATTGTCAATTAATAATATTGATTAAAACACAGTTGGACGATTTTTCATTTAACAATTTTAAGAAATATTTAACTACTCGAAAAATATCGACATATATACATCGAGTGTCTACCTACTCCGGCATGCAAAGCCTTTGAGTTTGTAGAAGTTTTCACGTTTAAAAGCCACTTACAGAATGTTCGTTGGACTCGCTCAATATGTTCAGCTTTAACAAATCCCTAAACAGCTTTAGCAAATCCCTACACCTCGCTTCCATAAGTAAGAATCGAGGCAACATATGCATCAAACAGATTAAACATGATTTTAATAAGTACATTAATAGATTTCGTAACAGTAAATAATGATATCATCGCCCTAAGCGCTTTGGCTGATAAAGTATTTGTGGTTTGTATAAATGCGCCGCTGCTTGACATAACTATTCTGAGATAATTAAAATTGTTCAAGATTTCAATGAGATTATTGTTATACACCAAATTATATCCCTTATTTAGTCTGCCTTTATGAAATATAACAATTTTGGTCTTGTCGACATTGGCCGTTGTATTCCACGTCGTACAATACTCTAGCAAATTGTTCAGGGTAGATTGTAATCCATTTGCAGATTCTGAAATTAATACTGCTTCGTCGGCGAATAATAGAAGATAAAATTAGAATTGATCCATAGTAATGCCCGTATTTATATCTGCTTGTAAGTGCAGCTCAATATCATTTTAGAATAATGAAAACATTATTGGCGAACATATCTCTCCTTGTAATAAACCGATGTCGAATTTAAAAAAAAACTGAAATACTATTCGTATGTTTAACACCCAATTAAATCTGATTATACAAAGATCGAAAAACGGACACCAATTTACCATCAATACCAGACAGAATGAGCTTAAAAAAGAGATGCATACGATCCGTAAAGTCTTAAACCAGACAACATGCACCTTAATTATAACTTTAACGAGTAAATTGTGTTGTCTATCAGTCATTGGAAGACAATTCGAGTGATGTTTAAATATAGTAGTACATGTATATTTCGAACTTCTTATATCGGGTGGATCGCATTTCGAAATGGCTTAAGGTCATCATTGACTACGACGATACATCATCGTCATGCGATCGCTCTTCTAACAACCGAGATATTCATATTGACATAGCGGGCAAATAAATATTGCCATATATCTTCACCGCATTTAGAGCTGCACCTAACATTCAAAACGCAGGAATGGGTCGGATTAAATGCGTTTATTCCTTAATATTTATGTTTTCGTTTTTATTCTTAGTATGTCCATGCATATGTGCTGAGGTATTCGATGCCACGGCGGAAACAAAAATACACAATCTCGTGCAGACGACAATGGAATGTCGTCACGTGCCTGGTTTAACATTGAGCATTGTGAAAGGTACGTATAGTTTTCTAAATGTCGATTTCAGAAGTGAGTTTTCGTATGTGTGTTTGTTGTTTTGGAAATTAAATTGTTGGTCCATTAAAGATGCATATAGTCAACGTCCATGTGGCCGAGTCATTAACAATTGTTAATCTGCCTGAACAAAGATTAGCACGAATGTACAGGCCTTTGCCCAAAACTGGATAGCTTACCTTGTGTAATCACATGTGATGTCCCTTTTTCACTCCCGGTGATACTGACGTACCAAATGTCTGCTTATAAATATTTGAGCAAGAATTCCATATGTAAGATATGTAAGATATCGGGTCTTTGAATGGGTTTATGTCTTTTAAAAAGAGTTTGTTTAAACCGCATTATTTGTCTGTTTTATTCACCTGAGTATTATTATAAAATTATTATAAAATTATTGTGTAGACAGTCACGCGACTGAATGAGATTTGAAAATTAACGTTATTAGTTCATTCATTCACTAACATATAATAATTAAATAACTTTTAATATTGTTATCAGAACTTTTGTTACAAAAAGGTAGATTGATATTATTTTACATACTTTATATGAACGGCTATGAAAACAATCACCGGATGTTGGTAAAGAACTGTTGAAAATAATCGCGAATACGTCACCTAGTTTTGGGAAAAGCCTATACGAATCGTAATTGATGTAAGATAAAGCATTTGAGATGTTATATGATATAGTTTATAATGATTTATTCAATACAATTCGTATTGAGATGGATGTAGGCGTCACCGAATTTACATTTCTGTATTAAGACCCGCTACGGCAGTCTAAAACTAAACTGAAATATTGTTTTACCCAAAGTATACAGTCCATTCTCTCAGAAGTATGCGTGGAAAGGCGCCCCAACTCGTGTGTTTGTCAGTGTCGTTTCAAAGATGAGCACATATTATCAATTTTGCGTTTTGAATTATTTTGAAATAGCACACTTAAAAAGCGTTTCTTCTAATTGTCAATATTCCAGGAGGTGATGTGTGGGCACGTGGTTTCGGCAGCGCGGACATCTCGGCCGGTGTTCCGGTGGACAACTCCACTCTGTTCGCCATTGGCTCCGTTACTAAGTCCTTCACCATGGTGCTGCTTGGTATTCTACTTACTGAGAAAAAGTAGGAACACGCTCGGAAAAAAAATACAAATAATTTACAAATATATTAACATTATGTCTAATAAGCTTGCATTTTTGCTTGAATTATTTGAAATTATCTTCAAGTGTTTTATTTTAATAATTGATCAGGGTGAAGTTTTGTATCAAAGAAAATCATATCGGCCAATAACTATTAAACGTTTTAGTAAATTCCTGACTATATATAAATATTTTTTTTTTTCTCGTGAAACTTGTTGTTACACTTTG
Organism: Dreissena rostriformis; assembly: GCA_007657795.1. Classification (NCBI taxonomy): domain Eukaryota; kingdom Metazoa; phylum Mollusca; class Bivalvia; order Myida; family Dreissenidae; genus Dreissena; species Dreissena rostriformis. The sequence continues at coordinate 2,163 of VMBQ01014468.1, read as the reverse complement.
TAATGCGAATATGGACTGCCATATGCGGTCATCGTAGCTATCCGCTTCAAAAACACGTACGGTTTCGTGGTCTCATAAGCGGACAGGGTAGCTCCTGACCAGACTGCGCGACCCATTTTCGTATTACGCGGATCTTTTTATACCAGACTGGACTGGAAGGCCAAGGTGATGGACATTCTGGGTCCCGAGTACGGCTTCGTGGATGAGTATCGAACCCGAGAGAGCACGCTGAAGGACCTCCTTTCGCACCGCACTGGACTGGACAGCCACGATTTTGGTGTCATCAGCGGATATCCGGAAACGGTGTCCANCTTAGTATGTCCATGCATATGTGGTGAGATATTCAATGCGGCAGCGAAAGCAAAAATACAAAATCTCGTGCAGACGACAATGGAATGTCGCCACGTGCCTGGTTTTACATTGAGCGTTGTGAAAGATACGAATGTTTTTCTAAATGTCGATTTCAGAAGTGAGTTTTCATATGTGTGTCCATTGTTTTGGAAATTAAAATGTTTATCCATTGAAGATGCATGTAGTCAACGTCCATGTGGCCGAGTAATTAACCATGGTAAATTTGCATGAACAAAGATTAGCACGAATGTACAGGCCTTTTCCAAAACTAGATAGCTAACCTTGCGTAATCACACGTGATGTCCCTTTTGCACTTCCGACGATACTGACGTACCAAATGTCTGTTAATAAATATTTGAGCAATAATTTCATATGTCTTTGAATGGGTTCATGTCGTTTAACAAAGAGGTTATAAAAACCGCATTATTTGTCTGTTTTTATATAACTGAGTATTATTATAACATTAGTTTTTGTGCAGATCGTTCGTAACTTGAATCGACCCCGATGTCGCGTGACAAGTACACAGTCACGCGACTGAATGAGAATTGAAAATTGACGTTATTAGTTCATTCATTCACTAACATATAATAAATAAATTACTTTTAATATTGTTATCAGAACTTATGTTACTAAAAGGTGCATTGATATTATTTTACATACTTTATATGAACGGCTATGAAAACAATCAACGGATGTTGGTTAAAGCCCCATTACAACTCACAATCATCGAACATTTCGTTCACTATTTCGCAAAATAAAGTTAAATAATTAAAAATCAGTGTTCCTTATAGCAATTGCCAAATTTTCAACGCCAGATGTGGTCTGGTAAAATAGATTTGTGTAGATACAAAATGCTCGTTTTTATTGTTTTGTGACACAATAAATTCCTTGTTAATTTCCCGCAAATATTCATACGACACACGAACACTAAAATGGTACCATGTTAGTGCTCATGTTTCGTATAAATAGATATCGTAAAATGGAATTCATAATGCCACACCCAAAAATAAAAACGAGCATTTAGTATCTACAAACATCTATGCTACCAGACCACATCTGGCGTTGAACATTTGGCAATTGCTATAAGGAACACTGATTTTTAATTGTTTAACATATTATCGAATTATTATACGAAATTTTCGTTGATTTTGAGTACTAATGGGTCTTTAAGAACTGTTGAAAATGACGTATTCGTAATTGCGATCTAGTTTTGAGAAAGCCTATAAAAATCGTGACTGATATCAGATAAAGCATTTGAGATGTTATATGACATAGTTTATAATGATTTATTCCATACAATTCGTATTAAGCTGAATTTAGGCGTCACATAATTTACATTTCTGTATTTAGACCCGCAACGGCAGTCTAAAACTAAACTGAAATATTGTAATACCCAAATTAAAGAGTCCATTCTCTCAGAAGTATCAGTTGAAAGACGCCCCAACTCAGGTGTTGTTCAGTGTCGTTCCAAAGATGAGCACATATTATCAATGTTGCGTTCTGAATTATATTGTGATCGCACACTTAAAAAGCGTTTCTTCTAATTGCCAATATTCCAGGAGGTGATGTTTGGGCGCGTGGTTTCGGCAGCTCGGACATCTCTGCCGGTGTTCCGGTGGACAACTCCACTCTGTTCGCCATTGGCTCCGTTACAAAGTCCTTCACCATGGTGCTGCTCGGTATTCTTATTACTGAGAAAAAGTAGGTACACACTCGAAAAATCAATTAATGTATAGTATTATAAACATGGCGTTTAATAAACTTGCATTTTTCCTTGAATTATTTGAAATTATCTTCAAGTGTTTTATTTTA
>VMBQ01014466.1:0-14394 GCA_007657795.1 Dreissena rostriformis | reverse complement strand
AGAATGTTATTGCTAATCATTTCTTTTATGATCAGATTATAGGGGATAAATGATGTCTTTCCACTATTTTGTTTTTATTTATTTATTCGTCTCGGTGTGCACTTGCACCTGTTTTCTAATTCAATATTTTATTCTAGACATCTTATTGCAGAATTTAACTCAGATAAGCAAAATCAATCTAGGTTTTATGTGTACATATTTTGTTGGTATATAATGGTGTTATTAGTATGTTTTATGTCTTGATATAACGTGTAAGAGAAAGGGGGATAACTTGGATACAATATGATATTCCGAGTTAGCTCCCTTTTCAATAATTTTTAAATAATTAATATGTCTGTGATGTTAACTAGTCTCTTGTAACTCAAACTTGAGTGGCAGCAATGATTGTGTTTGATGTTTTAATGTAATGTTTTATCTGTGACTGCATGCAATTATGCTGATGAGACTTTAATAAACTATTATTATTATATACGACGCCCATAAGGCATTTCTACACATAGTGACAATTTGTACAATATATGCGGTGATTTTTAGGACAATGCAAATTGATCCAGAAGTGTGACTAATCTATCGATTTTATGGCAAAAGTAACTGGTGTGGAACCTGTCAGTTAGAGAAAAATTAAACAGACAGACAGAGACAGAATGTTTTATTGACGATAACTTAACAGTTCTTTGTCATTTACAAAATAGTTATACATAGCATAATGTCAACGTGAGTACAAATAAGAATATTTAAATATCATATTNGTAAAAAAAAAAAAAAAAAAAAAAAAAAAAAAGTATTCGCGTTTTGTTAGATTCACATATACGGATGATGAATACAATAATTGTGTTATTAACTTTCATTTAAAATATTGGTGGATGAAAACCATAAACATAGTGCAATTATTTAAACGTTATACAAGACAAGTTGATATGAAACAAAATACTATTAGATGAAGAAAACTTAGTTAGTAAATATTTTAACAACTTTGTTCAAGATAAGTAAAATTGGAACATGCGTTAAGACTAAACATGAATTATTTGAAATATACTAAACTGTACAACATAGATAATTAAAAAAAAAACGTAATTCATAGTAAAAACACTCTTTTATTCTAATATTTCGCCCAAACGGGCTTTATCAAAGTTTACAAATACGAATTCACTACATAGTTATAACTGTCATATACGCCAATAAAGTATATGTTTTACAACGTCAAATATGACAGGAAATCAAAACTTTATGTGCAAAACGTAATTGTACAAAAATTTATTTTTGTTTTACAATTTACAAAATATGCAACAATAATATTTAAGTTGTGCTAGGCTAACATATACAGGTGATGAATAAGGTGAATGTAATAAGAACCTGTACAGATGAATGAGTTTATTTACCCAACTATTAGATGAAGGGAAATTAATTAGTTAATATTTGAATATCCAGGAATAGTTAGCTAGGTGGGGCTGCATTAAGGCTCTACATATGAACTTGCTCATGTTCCTTATTTGTTTTTTGTTTGAAATACCTATTAAGTCAACAAATTTAAACATACTTGTTCTTTTATAATAGTAGGCTTTGATTAGTTCTTTTCTCAGTGAATTGAAGGCTGGGCATATGATGATAAAATGGTAATCGTCTTCAATATCTCTGACTTGACATTTTGCGCATAATCGCTGAAATCTTTCTATATTGTTATGTCTACCTGTTTCAATTGCTAAGTTAAGCGACGATAATCGTAATTTGGAAAGACATATTCGCAATTTGTTTGGCAAATAATCAAGATATGGTTCAAACTCAAAGGTGCATTTAAATAATTTGTATGTCATTAATGAGTTGCTATTATTAATCGAATTGTACCAGGATTGCTTAAAAACGTCTATAACAGTTGACTAAAATACAATATGGAAGGTATCGAGATTGACAGAGGAGGGATTGTACCATACGTATGAAAATCCGTAGGTATCCAATAACTTCTTCACATTTAAAGCCCAATTACCTTTACATAATTTCATACTTTTGAAACGCCCATACGATTTTGATATTATTATGTTATTTGAATGGATAAGTTTACACCAGTATTTTATTATACGAACGTTCCTGTTAATGTAAAGTGGATACCTTCCTAGTTCCCCATATACTGTCAACTACTGAAGAACAAAATCGTTAAACAAATGCGATATTTGATGATTATTAATGGAAATAGGGAGGAAAAAATAGGATAAATAGAATATAATGTGAGTTTTGGATAAAGATAAAGTTGATCATGCTCGGTTCGAACCGTGTTAGCGCTCGGCAAGCCTCGCACTACCATGGCTCTAAGCCTCGCATGATAAACTTAATCTTCATCCAAAACTCACATAATATTCTCTATGAAACATAACATGTGATTTCATGGTCATTATTTTAATACACTTACAGAAAAACTTTATACTAGTTTAGAGGAAGATTAGTTGAGCTCGCTTTCTCGGGAGGCACATTGTATTTGTGGTAAGGCTAAACAACGTAGATTAGGCTGGTCCGCCAAACGTTTTTTACTATTGACTTATTTCCCAATTTTATCATGGCGATTAATGACAGAAATCTTAACAATTGCGACATATTTTTATTGATTTGTTCACCTGCAGAAGTTTATTTTGCGAATATAGCAAACATGATCCAAAAATCAACAAACACAAGGTTATGGCCGGTCGGGTAAGACCTTATCTGAAAAAGGTAAATGATGTTCGTATAATGGTACCATGTTTAACAATATTTGAAAATATATACATATAGTTATGGTTACCAGTGCAATGAAGGCCTATAGTCGTGCGCAGACTGTCGATGTCAATAAATTATTCAAACTGAAGAATAAAGTAATTACATACAAACACAGAGTAAGACTCAACATTTAAGCATGTTCAATACAAAACAATTATAGCAATATTATATGTTTACGTTTATATAAGACGTAGCTTTAGATGACTTTAATAAAGTAAAAGCTGAAACAACAAGATGTGTTTGTGAAACACTATGCCCCCCATATATTTGACCTTTGACCTTGAAGGATGACCTTGACCTTTCACCATTCAAAATGTGCAGCTCCATGAGATACACATGCATGCCAAATATCAATTTGCTATCTTCAATATTGCAAAAGTTATGGCCAATGTTAAAGTTTGACGCAAACAAACAAACCAACAAACAGACAGGGCAAAAACAATATGTCCCCCAGTCTATACTGGGGGACATAAAAAGGATTTATGTATTTCCCTTTGGCTGTGTTCAACCGAAGCCAATTAAATGGGTTCGCAGCAGTTACTTGATTATTTTTAAATGCCAATCCTTATGTGTATCAATTATCGGCACTTAGACAATTAGTTCCAAATTATATCCATTGATAACGTGAGTGTCCGTATACATTGGGTTCACGGGAAGTTCAAAAGCCCATCGGTGGTCTTACATTCCCTATAGCAACTGAAGTCAAAAGTATAATACTTCCAGATCAGAAATATGAGTATGAATGAACTAGCTTTACTCAACGTGTACAATCAATCGTTATATAATAAAAACAAATTCTTAAAAGCATATCATCTGCCAAGGTTTCAAACAAAGTGCGAATTTATGACACCGCATTACTTTTTTTTCTGTTTTCAATTTTAAGCAAGTGTACTTAAATAGAATTCATTTTCACGAACAAGTCGTTTTTGTGTATGAGAGCAGCATCATGCAGTATAATAAACTAACCGTAAATTGACATATCTCTTTATTTGATGACAATAGAATTATATAGGAGATTGGATTTGGTATAAATTCCAACTCTGACCAATCTTAGAATTGTGACAATTCTATCAAATTGAAAAATCATCTACCATAAAGTAGAATAAAACCAAATATCATTGTTTGAAGATGCGAAATTCGATTCGAACGTTCTGCTAAATATATTGCAGAATCTCGAAAAATGTGGACAATGCTGTTATATGATACACATTGATTGAAATGTCATAACGCTACACGCATGGTTGTAACTAATTAATAAGTGACACTTTTAGTGTTTTCCCCTTTCTTTCAAGTGTAAACCTGCACAGCGGTTGCTTCTCAGATGCCCAAAAATGGTACATCAATAACCAGCTGTCTTCCTGGGCGATATCAATGAGATGGCACATGACGCACTTGGTATTATACAATGCGCTTAAGTTGTAATAAACTGGTAACAGTATCATGATAAACGAAAATAACTTGATCGTTTTTACGACGTTCCGTAAGTGACAATGTCGTTCAAAATCTCATTATCAATTCAAATAAGCTTGTAAAATTATTTGGATGCGTGTTTAACGTATGCAGGGCCATTCGGGCATGTTGTTTTCTGATACACCATTGTTATTTTCTGAATACCATGGCGATATGGTATATTGAAGTTCGTAATTGATATTCCTTATTGATAACTGAAGTTTATTCCCTTTTTGAGGACAGTCACATGCTTCTTTCTCTTTGAGAAATATTACTTGCCGATGGCTTAGTGATAAATGGAAACATGTTTTGCTTATTGCTTGATCTGCCATAGTACCGGTTAACCATCAAGGATATTTGCATTCAAAACAAAGGGTTGATAGATACGGTATGTAATTTTGAAAGGGCTTAAATGTGATAGCTGTGTGTACACATTAATTGGTTCGTTGTTTTAGCATTTAGCCTATTCCATAGTCAATATGACAAAAATGAGCGCTTTTGTGCGAGAGAAGCACAATTTTTGCGATTCTTGTCATGTCCTGGTGTTGGTTTTGTTTCCTGTCCGTGATATCGCAGTTTTTGTTTTGTTAAATGATTTTAATCGCCCATGCCAATTAAGTAAAGTGCCGTAAATGATTGTCGTATCGATTGTCCATTTGATTATTGTGGAACTAAATTTTGCAATTGAACGTGGCTATCCTGGTTCCACAGCCACCTATCTTATTTGTTTTAAAATAATACATAGGCTCTTATAATCATTACGTTGCGATTTGTTGATTCCCAATTACGCCCCGTGTGGGATACGCAATTAGACAAACTATAATATAAACACCATTTCTAAGCAGTGGGCAGAGAAAAAAGACATTCAATCCAATTACAACGGAAACGCATTATTACTGAATAAACTGATCGAAGACCTTGCAAAGGACAAAAAACTATAAATGACATTAGAAATAATTATAATAGTTTCTGCCGTATTTACATTCAATAAATTAGTAACGTTAGTTTGGCCTTTGAATGACCTTTGCCTTCACGCTATTTTCTGTATCGTGTTTCGCTGCCGATATGCAATTTGTTCAGTAGCGCTGCGGTTTTAACACTAAAATGGAACTGATGATTGAATTGTAGTCTATATGAGACGTGTTCTGAGAAAACTGGGCATAATGCTTGTGCGTAAATTGTCATCCCAAATTAGCCTGTGCAGTCCGCACAGGCTAATCCGGGACGACAATTTCCGCCGAAACTAGATTTTTGCTAAGAAGAGACTTCATTTAAACGAAAAATGTCATAAAAGCGGAAAGTGTCGTTCCTGATTAGCCTGTGCGGACTGCACAGGCTAATCTGGGACGGCACTTTACGCACATGCATTATACCCAGTTTTCTCAGAACGCGACACATATTAGATACGGATGTGTGTTGTCGATACATGTACTGCAGATTATACATGTATATGGATTTTAAACATGTATATATATTCACACAATCAAACTTACACTCCTGACTTAAGAAAAATATTGAAAAGATATGTTCGTTTATTGATAATGTTAAAACGAAATCGTAAAAATATTTATCTTTTGTAACGCTTTTCATCGATAATTTGGCAAAAAGTGTATAACCGACATAGTGGTTGACCTACATTCCAGTTTAACTCTTTCAGTGCTGGAACCGAATTTTGAAGGCCTTTGCAAACAGTTTGGATCCAGATGAGACGCCACAAAACGTGGCGTCTCATCAGGATCCAAACTGTTTGCTATACTGATAGTATTCTTTGAAAAAAAATCAAAGAAAATGTTAATTTTTAGAAATTCAGCAGACGACATTTTAGCAGACGACAAATTTCCCAGCATGCAAAGGGTTAAAAAGCCTGTGTGGTGTAGTGGTAGCTTTTGCTTCTACAGGTTCGGTGTTTGATCCCAGGGTAGGCACATATTTTCCCTTGGTACTATAAGTATTTTGAGAAAATAGTCTAAATATTTCAATTTCGTTAGTAAAACATTATTGCAATTATATTGTTCAAAAATCTGTGAACAAGTCACTATAAAACAAGTGAGTAATTGCCTACACAAGACATCATATTATATGCGGTAACAGACACAAAACATAAAAAATATAAATGGAGTCAACGTATTTGACAAATCAATTCAAAGCAGTTGGGATTCAAACGTGATGAAATCATGCCGAAAGTTCACAGTAAGGAGTAATCAACAGTAGTTAAGTGAAAACCAACAACTGTTTAAATATATTGCAGTAAAATGCCATAATGCGTAACTATTTAAAGAGTATAAAGTGATTTAGTACGAGTGGGGTGTGTGTCACACTGATCCTCCGGTAGTCTTGCAAGTGATAGGTAAGTCTCTTATAAAGGACCATTCACAGCATTCCTTAATTTCACATATACCATAAATGCCGACAATCTATGTTTAACCATGTTTATGTTTACAGTAGAATGTACAGTATTTAGCTATGTTGCACTGCAGTTGAACGGGAAGCAACTGTTACATGATCAGTTGAAAAGTCACATGTTAGTTATCATTCATTCCATGTTAAACCTTCATGACTTTTTGACCGCTGCATTCATAAAATCCACAAATTGTCGATTTAAAAAATGTTCACTATTTTTGTAATAAATTAAAAAAAAAATCAACAGTTTAAATAATATTATGAAGACAAAACATACTATAAATACCGTTTTGTTAATGAGCAATCCATCGCTCGAAATCAAGAAAAAAAATATTATCGTTTGTAATTAGACCTGTTGCTGATCCATGTCGGATTCTTCATGGTCCGTTCTGGTCCTGATTGGCCCGGGAACTTTATGGGTTTCCTTTTATTTCTTCTTGTTTTTTGGCTAAAGACTTATTCGAGCCTTTCGATTGGCCATCCATCAGCCAATCAGGAATTGCTTCAATGATTTTAACAACCAATCAAATTCCGGATTCAAGATCAACGGACAAAACGGAAAAAGCTAATTGAAATCTAGCTCCAGAAAAAGCTAATGTTTATATTAAACATTTATGTCAGCAAATCCTTCGCCTACAACTTATGCCAAAATCCAAAACCGACTCCGAAGTGCCAAGTAGAGACTTGTCAATCAAGGATTCAGTTCATCAGTCATGATTTTATATGTGAATGGGTAAACATTATCAGGGCGATTTTCTCCAAGACCTTGGATAAACAACCACAAAGGGGAAAGAACTAGATTTCTCTCTACTAGTAAATGGTATTTAATTTCTGCGTCTGCAGCACACTCCACGATACTTTAACCTTCTGTAAGTTCCCCTGAGTTCAGGATGTGTAATATGCGTTTAACGTACTGTATCAAAACTGGTTAAGGAGACGAGCAATATTAATTTTCCGTCGGACAGTGTTAATTTCGATCCTGTTGGTGTTATACTAAGGCGGTAGACAATTTACCACCTATCCTTGAAAATGGTAATTTAATATACATGTATAGCGAATAATGTATATTTACTGATGAGGAAACTTTTGTTATGTCGCAGTCCGTTACATATAAGAAAAGAAGGCACAAATGTGCTACACAGCGCATGTGTAGTTGTGTTGAGTATGTGAGAATATTTTATGGACCGCACCATGTTTTTCTCTCATACGGCCATCGCCCCCCCCCCTCCCCCTATGAGACGTGTTATTATGGTAACGGTGAATATTGCACGCTACACGTCTTCTTGGAGTCACGACGGTACCTTTAGGGAAAGCCCAATCAAGACACTGCAGATCGTTAAGGATTACCGATTTAGAACTTTTTGGAATTTAAATGAAAATTAATGCAATTTTCTTCTTTTTTTAATTACCATTTTATATGTGGTAAATATCAATTGTGTTACACACGATAATCGACAACAACTGCAAAATAGTTTACCACTTAGAATAGGAAATGGTTTTTACCGGACCTCCTCAAATAAAATCATGTTAGATTTAAAAACTAATTACTTCCCATTAGAACACTATTTAAGAATTGACATAGGCCCTTTAACATATTGCTCTTCTTATACATATAGGATAGATCATATAGATAGTTTGTAGCGGGATTAAGCATTAAATCATCACTGGAATCAACATTAATTTTCGCAAATCGAGATCATCTCTGTTTAGAAACATATTGTCGTTTAAAGGGACTTGTTCACAGATTTTGGAATGTTTCGAAGTTTGTTATGAAATGCTTTAAATTGATAAATATAAACATTAGAACTAAAGAGCTCCAATATAAAAACAAGAAAAAAAAGTAAAAAGATGAGAAAAAAAGTTAACCACACCAGGGCTCGAACCACTGACCCATGGAGTAAAAGCAAAGCGCCGATACCACTCAGCCATCCGTCTTCACGTATGTGTGTGTGTGTAATACAGAGTTTATGTTCGGGTCGTCGTTGAGCCTTTACGACTACATTATGTGCGGACCTGACTATCCGTCTTCACATGGGTTGCCATTTATTTTATACTTTGTTTAACCATCCAAAGTGTCGTTACAAAATATAACGATAACACAAGAAATCGAAATTTTAAGACCGTTTCGCGTCTGAGGCGCTTTGTAATTTTATCAATTTCTAACGATGATTTTTCGTGAACGAAAGTGTATTTTCAGTCTTAATCTGCAGCATAAGTGTTATTTCGCACACTGATGCACATTGTTGATTTATTACTTGAATATGTGACAAAAGGTTGAAAAATTCTCATTTTGATAAACTGTGAACAAGTCACTTTAATAACAATATTAACGGTGATAAGACTGTTTAAAATACAACGGTGACTAATATGAAAAACACGTGTATTTCGAGAATTGTTTTAAGTAATTAGCCGTTCTTTGTTAGTCAACGTCATTATCAACTGTGCAATGTCGCATATATAAACTGAGATCGTTTGTTCAGAGGTGAGGTTCGTACGGACAATAGTGTAATCATGAGATCGAGATGATGCAAATAAGACCAAAAATGAAGTAAAACAAAAATTTAACAGTTTGTTTGTATTGTTATCAAATGANAAAAAAATGAACAATTATATAAACCCCCTACCCCAAATGTTGTAGTGTGTGGCAATGTGTAATAATCATGTAATAGAACGTATAGTTAAACAAAATACAACGCATGGAAGTTTGAATGATGAACGTTGAAAAGTGTAGAAAATACTTCGTCGATCGTGTTTGTTGCTTTATACGGACATACGTCCAAGGAAAACCCAGTATACCCTTCTATTTATTAACGGGGGATATCAAAAGAATTCCGTTATAACAAATGCACCTCGCTCTGTGTAAACGGGTTTAAATGCATGCGCGTAAAATTTAGTATGCAGTCCGCACAGGCTAATTAGGCAGACACTTTCCGCATTACCTGGATTTTCGCTAAGAAAAATAAAAAATCTTTAAACGAAAAATACAATAAGAGTGGAAAGTGTCGTCCCTGATTGGCCTGTTAGGACTGCACAGTCTAATATGGGACGACGCTTAATGCAAACGCATTAAGCCCCGTTTTCACATAGCGAGGCTCAGATATAATCACAAATCAGACGTCATCGCATAAGAGAATCCCAATACGCAAGTACTTGTTGCTTTCCACCTCACAGATTGCTGCACCACTGATATCAGAAGAGCTTTAAGATGTTATCATACAACAACACTAAAATTCAATCTAAAGGTTACGTTACACTAAATCATTTTCTAAAAGCGATTTAGCGATCAATCCCGTGTTTTTGTGATAATTTCGTGCATCCTAAGTGTGTCTGCAACATTTTGGTGCATTTAATTAGATATTGTGTTGAAAGATGAACTTTTGGGGTGCGTTTATTGAGCTACGGAGCTTTTGTCGAAATGTCACGTCCTTAACTCTGTATTCCGAGGGTGCTTGCCTTCGGGCGAATTTTACTTTCGTAGAAGTTGGGAGACATATTCTTTTGACTGTATTTATTGAAAGAGGACAGCTTTATCTTTAAAAGGATACCATTCATGCAAAATTTGATGTACAGGAAATACTAGAAAGATTCTTTGAAAGTTGACAGTTGTATAATGGGACCCTATGGGAAATGGAATTACTGTAATTCAACCTGATATGGGAAGAGCTTTAAGTAGTTAGATCATACACCCGATACGACTCGAGTTAGACTGTTCAACAGGCCTTAGATTAACGGAGTTACGCTGTACGGACAGGCAATGGTATTGCCATCATACCATTTGGGATGGGGTTAGAGGCTCCATACCATTTCAATAGATAACCTGGCTCAGAGATCTATTAATAAACAGTTTATAAAGATAAAGAAGGAAAACGGATTCGGCTACGGTAGCTCGATCGTCTCGATTATTTATTTTAAATAATGAAAGAAAAACGCCCTTTTTATGTCTTGAACTCAATAAAGAATTGAAATATTGGTTATAAATATTTATTTTCTTCAAGGAATTTTGAACATTTTAAGAATATAATACATACTGAAGTGATGCTTGTTACCGCGTGGTTTGTTATTTAATTATTTATTCATTCATTCATTCATTCATTCATTCATTCATTCATTCATTCATTGATTCATTCATTCATCCATTCATTCATTCTTTCATTTATTTATTTATTTATTTATTTATTTATTTATTTATTTATGTATTCATTTAATATTTATTTGTTTATCTCTGTATCTCTTTGAATATATTCATCCATTTATTCATCCTTCCGTTCGTTTGTGCGTTCGTTCTTTCGTTCGTTCGTTCTGTCATTCATTCAGTCATNATTTTAAATAATGAAAGAAAAACGCCCTTTTTATGTCTTGAACTCAAAAGAGAATTGAAATATTGGTTATAAATATTTATTTTCTTCAAGGAATTTTGAACATTTTAAGAACATAATACATACTGAAGTGATATTTGTTACCGCGTAGTTTGTTATTTATTTATTTATTCATTCATTCATTGGTTCATTGATTGATTGATTAATTGATTGATTGATTCATTCATTCATTCATTCATTCATTTATTTATTTATTTATTTATTTATTTATTTATTTATTTATTTATTTATCTATTTATATATTTACATATTTTTTTATTTATTCATTTATTTATTTATGTATTCATTTAATATTTATTTATTTATCTCTGTATCTCTTTGATATATGCATCCTTTTATTCGTCCTTCCGTCCGCCCGTCCGTTTGTTCTTTCGTTCGTTTGTTCGTGTGTGCGTTCGTTCTTTCGTTCGTTCGTTCTGTCATTCATTCAGTTATTCATCCAGTCATTCATTCAGTCATTCATTCAGTCATTCATTCAGTCATTCATTCATTCATTCATTCAGTCATTCATTCATTCAGTCATTCGTTAGGTCATTCATTCAGTCATTCGTTCATTCAGTCATTCATTCAGTGATACATTCAATCATTCAGTCATTCATTTAGTCATTCATTCAGTCATTCATTCAATCATTCATTCAGTCATTCATTCATTCAGTCATACATTCAGTCATGCATTCAGTCATTCATTCAGTCATTCATTCAGTCATTCATTCATTCATTCATTTAGTCATTCATTCAGTCATTCACTCACTTACTCACTCACTCATTCATTCATTCATTCATTTATTCATTTATTTATTATTAATTTGTTTTTTCGTTCGTTCGTTCGTTCGTTCGTTCGTTCATTCATTTATTCATTCTGTCTTCCGTCCGTCCGTTTGTTCGTTCGTTCGTTCGATCGTTCTATCGTTCTTTCGTTCGTTTATTCGTTCGATCGTTCGTGCATTTATTCATTCAGTCCTCCGTCTCTCCGTTTGTTCGTTCGTTCGTTCGTTCGTTTTTTCGTTCGTTCGTTCTGTCATTAATTCATTCACTCACTCACTCACCCATTCATGGATTCATTCATTTATTTATTATTTGTTTGTTTGTTCGTTCGTTCGTTCGTTCGTTCTGTCATTCAATCATTCATTCACTCATTCATTCATTCACTCACTCACTAATTCATTCATTCATTCATTTATTTATCATTTGTTTGTTTGTTTGTTCGTTCGTTCGTTAGTTCGTTCGTTGGTTCGTTCGTTCGCTTGTGCGTTCGAGCGTTCCTACTACAGTTGGGAAGGAAACCAGATTTGGATCATAGAAGCCCAGATATCGTTCGTACGTACGTTCATTCGAACGTGCGTTCGTTCTTTCGTTCGTTCGTTCGTTCGTTAGTTCATTGATTTTTTCATTTCGTCCTCCGTCCATCCGTGTGTTCGTTCGTTCGTTCTGCCATTCACTCGCTCACTCATTCATTCATTCATTCATTCATTCATTTATTTATTATTTGTTTGTTTGTTTGTTCGTTCGTTCGTTCGTTCGTTGGTTCGTAGGTTCGATCGTCCGTCCGTCCGTTTGGTCGTTCCTTTGCTTGTTGGTTCGTGTGTTCGTTCGTTCGTTCGTTTGTTCGTTCATTCATTTATTCATTTAGTCCTCCGTCCGTATGTTCGTTCGTTCGTTCTGGCATTCACTCACTCACTCACTCATTAATTCATTAATTCATTAATTCATTAATTAATTCATTCATTCATTCATTCATTTATTCATTTATTCATTTATTGTTTGTTTGTTTCTTTGTTGATTTGTGCGTTCGTTCGTTCGTTCGTTCGTTCGTTCGTCCGTCCGTTTGTTCGTTCGTTCGTTCGTTCGTTTACTGATCATGATCATCGTGATCATCATGATCATGATCCTCATCATCATCATCAGCAGCATCAGCACCAGCATCAGCATCATTAACATCATCATCATCAGCAGCAGCAGCATCACCATCATCATCATCATCATTTTTATTTTTATTTTTATTTTTATAATTTTGATTTTAGTGATTTTTTGTACTTTATATTATATAAGATGCATATTATGTTAATGCTGCCACTTTCAAATAAAATTAATGTTGAATTTAGGTTTAAAATCAATTAATAATATCGTCACGTAGCAGCAGGAAGGGTGCCTTGGGTNATAACCAATATTTCAATTCTTTATTGAGTTCAAGACATAAAAAGGCGTTTTCCTTTCATTAATTTTAATAAATAATCGAGAAGATCGAGATACCGTAGCCTAATCTGTTTTCCTTCTTTATCAATAAATAAACTGTTTATTTATAGATCTTTGAGCCAGGTTATCTATTGAAATGGTATGGAGCCTCTAACCCCATCCCAAATGGTATGATGGTTATACCATTGCCTGTCCGTACAGCGCAACTCCGTTAACCTAAGGCCTGTTGAACAGTCTAACTCGAGTCGTATCGGGTGGATCATACCGCGACACCGAAATTCAATCTATAAAGATTATCATCAATATTAGATACACTATAATGTTTGTTCGGCTTAAAATACCTATTTAGATCGGCTATTCAATCGCGGGTGCGATATCTCATAAAAAGGTAGATTAAGTGAATCAGCAAGCAATTTAAGTGCATAAAAGATAGGTAAATGATTGGTCGTCGATACGCGATTGAGTTTTTTTCCCGTGTAAATATATATTTTATTCGATTGCAGGTACTTTAACGCTGGCGATGAAATGGTTGGAAATTCGTGTCTTGTGTGTGTTTGTGCAAAGAAATGGATAAGGATTTTTTTCATGAAGGAAAATGCGATATTACATGGGAATTTAAATATTTTTGAAGTGGTTTAAATTTTCAACTTGCTGGTAATAGTATACACGTACTTTAGCTGTCTGCTATTTATAGTGTATGGGGAACATTTCAACGCAAATGCTCGGCTGAGATTGTGTTCAACTGTGTTGTGACGATTAAACCCTCCATGGTTTTATAATACAAATGTATATAATAAAAATATACATGGTTTTAATTTAAAAACGTACAGAGTCTCTTAAGAGTAGAGTTAAATTTATTATTTACTATGATATGTATCAAATTTTACTTTATTTTCACTAAACGATGAAATTAAGAAGAATTTATTCTTAAAAAATTCTTTGTATAATTCCGCCTAATTTCAAATAAGGCCGTGTAATTGTATTCATTTTACTATCTCAAATATAACACCATAAAACAATTCGATGGTCGGTTTAAAACCCATAACCAGTTAAGAGTTACGGTACAACATATTTTAATTCAAAAGCGGACAAAAAAAGCAAACATGTTTGTTTTCTTCGTCACGTTGTTAAATATTTCTTTTTTTTGATACGGGACGTATTAACCCAGTTATGCCTAGTGGACACTGTCATCCTTGTAAATTGGATCAATTTATTTCCAAAATTATGGATGTCT
>VMBQ01014464.1:0-12236 GCA_007657795.1 Dreissena rostriformis | reverse complement strand
GGTCACTAGGTCAAAGTTCAAGGTCACAGTGACCTGAAGCAGTAAAATGGTTTCCGGATGATAACTCAAGAACGCTTAAGCCTGGGATCAGGAAAGTTCATAGGGACATTGGTCATGACCGGCAGATGACCCCTATTGATTTTCAGGTCACTAGGTCAAAGGTCAAGGTCACAGTGACCTGAAGCAGTAAAATGGTTTCCGGGTGACAACTCAAGAACGCCTAGGCCTGGTATCAGGAAAGTTCATAGGGACATTGGTCATGACCGGCAGATGACCCTATTGATTTTCAGGTCATTAGGTCAAAGTTCAAGGTCACAGTAACTCGAAGCAGTTAAATTGTTTCCGGATGATATCTCAAGAACGCTTAAGCCTGGGATCAGGAAAGTTCATAGGGACACTGGTCATGACTGACAGATGACCCCTATTGATTTTCAGTACTCTAGGTAAAAGGTCAAGGTCACAGTGACTTGAAACAGTAAAATGGTTTCCGGATGAAGACTCACGTACTTATTGAGTCACGCGAGCAATTCTTCTTTAAATTGCCAATCATACTTTAACGTAATCACACAATTGCTGCCACTACAACTGACAGCCCATTTGGGGGGCATGCGTGTTTTACAAACAGCCCTTGTTTACATAATAACGTTATTTGATAAACTGTATTGATTAGCGTGTGAGTGTTTAATTCTTTGTCATTTAGTATTACTTATTATTTTAAATATATTAAATTTAATGGAAATTATTTTTTGCCATTTTAAACCATGTTTTTTTTAAAACCTTTCCACATTCATGCAACTTGGCAGTAATTTTTTCACACTTCCTATTTAGCAGGAGTGCCGCCTTGTAAATTAATACATAAACCCTAATTTGCAAGCTTGTAAGTCTATCAAGATTGGCACTAATTGACATCCTTATCCTAGTTATCCTATTAATGCATTCAGGTTCAACCAGTGGTAATTGTAAAAGGCTTATACACATAGTGGTCATGTAACAGTCCACATTATTTAGGACTATAATTGGCTTAATATGAGAAAATAGAAAACGTCAAAACAATTTATATTCTAGTAGGCTACACTGGCTCTAATGGTTAGGTCATTCTCTTAAATATGTAATTGATCGTGGCGTATATTTCTTGTACAGGGATTAACTGCATAGAAAAATTGTCCTGTGTGAAGCGTAACTCAAAATATATTGAAGAGATTCAAATGATTGTGCATATAATGTTTGATTTCTCCTATACAATGACTTCACTTATAGCTTAGCTATGCTGCATGTGAATTGACTGTGCTGGCCTGTTGTTGCAGCCTCTGACTGAGTGGAGCCCCCAGAACGTGATAGACTGGATGGCAGCCCTCAATCTGTACCGGTATGCGGAGCTGTTCCGGGACAAGGGCATCACAGGCCGTGACCTCATGCTTATAGACGAGGCTGCCTTGCTGGTAAGTGGAGCCAGTTGGGGATATCATTTAGTGGGGGCAGTGGTTGCGACATCATTTAGTGGGGGCAGTGGTGTGGACATCATTTAGTAGGGGAAGTGGTGGGGACATCATTTAGTGGGGACATCATTTAGTGGGGGCAGTGGTTGGGACATCATTTAGTGGGGACAGTGGTAGGGACATCATTTAGTCGGGGCAGTGGTTGGGACATAATTTAGTTGGGGCAGTGGCGGGGACATCATTTGAACGCTACTCTTGGTAACCATGTAATCGTGTTCATTGGTGACAATGGCTTAGCAGGTTAAATCCAGATACATACATAGCACAGCCCAATAATACTCTACAAGCAGGGCCACAAACTGACCTTTTATATATCCTTTTATTCTACATAATTAGTTATTTAGCTCCATCTCATTCTGTTGATAAGTTATACTCCATTAATACTTGATATGAGCTGTCTATTTAATTAACTACATTTAATGTAGACTATGCATTCTTATCTAAGACAAAGAGTAGTAATATGTTGTCAAACTGTTGTCACTTAGGCCATCCTTAAAAAAATGGGCATAACTTCGCCATCATCAACACACATACTAAATTTATACATTATGAGAACATACATACTAAAATAATACATTATGAGAACATACATACTAAAATAATACATTATGAGAACATACATACTAAAATAATACATTATGAGAACATACATACTAAAATAATACATTATGAGAACATACATACTAAAATAATACATTATGAGAACATACATACTAAAATAATACATTATGAGAACATACATACTAAAATAATACATTATGAGAACATACATACTAAAATAATACATTATGAGAACATACATACTAAAATAATACATTATGAGAACATACATACTAAAATAATACATTATGAGAACATACATACTAAAATAATACATTATGAGAACATACATACTAAAATAATACATTATGAGAACATACATACTAAAATAATACATTATGAGAACATACATACTAAAATAATACATTATGAGAACATACATACTAAAATAATACATTATGAGAACATACATACTAAAATAATACATTATGAGAACATACATACTAAAATAATACATTATGAGAACATACATACTAAAATAATACATTATGAGAACATACATACTAAAATAATACATTATGAGAACATACATACTAAAATAATACATTATGAGAACATACATACTAAAATAATACATTATGAGAACATACATACTAAAATAATACATTATGAGAACATACATACTAAAATAATACATTATGAGAACATACATACTAAAATAATACATTATGAGAACATACATACTAAAATAATACATTATGAGAACATACATACTAAAATAATACATTATGAGAACATACATACTAAAATAATACATTATGAGAACATACATACTAAAATAATACATTATGAGAACATACATACTAAAATAATACATTATGAGAACATACATACTAAAATAATACATTATGAGAACATACATACTAAAATAATACATTATGAGAACATACATACTAAAATAATACATTATGAGAACATACATACTAAAATAATACATTATGAGAACATACATACTAAAATAATACATTATGAGAACATACATACTAAAATAATACATTATGAGAACATACATACTAAAATAATACATTATGAGAACATACATACTAAAATAATACATTATGAGAACATACATACTAAAATAATACATTATGAGAACATACATACTAAAATAATACATTATGAGAACATACATACTAAAATAATACATTATGAGAACATACATACTAAAATAATACATTATGAGAACATACATACTAAAATAATACATTATGAGAACATACATACTAAAATAATACATTATGAGAACATACATACTAAAATAATACATTATGAGAACATACATACTAAAATAATACATTATGAGAACATACATACTAAAATAATACATTATGAGAACATACATACTAAAATAATACATTATGAGAACATACATACTAAAATAATACATTATGAGAACATACATACTAAAATAATACATTATGAGAACATACATACTAAAATAATACATTATGAGAACATACATACTAAAATAATACATTATGAGAACATACATACTAAAATAATACATTATGAGAACATACATACTAAAATAATACATTATGAGAACATACATACTAAAATAATACATTATGAGAACATACATACTAAAATAATACATTATGAGAACATACATACTAAAATAATACATTATGAGAACATACATACTAAAATAATACATTATGAGAACATACATACTAAAATAATACATTATGAGAACATACATACTAAAATAATACATTATGAGAACATACATACTAAAATAATACATTATGAGAACATACATACTAAAATAATACATTATGAGAACATACATACTAAAATAATACATTATGAGAACATACATACTAAAATAATACATTATGAGAACATACATACTAAAATAATACATTATGAGAACATACATACTAAAATAATACATTATGAGAACATACATACTAAAATAATACATTATGAGAACATACATACTAAAATAATACATTATGAGAACATACATACTAAAATAATACATTATGAGAACATACATACTAAAATAATACATTATGAGAACATACATACTAAAATAATACATTATGAGAACATACATACTAAAATAATACATTATGAGAACATACATACTAAAATAATACATTATGAGAACATACATACTAAAATAATACATTATGAGAACATACATACTAAAATAATACATTATGAGAACATACATACTAAAATAATACATTATGAGAACATACATACTAAAATAATACATTATGAGAACATACATACTAAAATAATACATTATGAGAACATACATACTAAAATAATACATTATGAGAACATACATACTAAAATAATACATTATGAGAACATACATACTAAAATAATACATTATGAGAACATACATACTAAAATAATACATTATGAGAACATACATACTAAAATAATACATTATGAGAACATACATACTAAAATAATACATTATGAGAACATACATACTAAAATAATACATTATGAGAACATACATACTAAAATAATACATTATGAGAACATACATACTAAAATAATACATTATGAGAACATACATACTAAAATAATACATTATGAGAACATACATACTAAAATAATACATTATGAGAACATACATACTAAAATAATACATTATGAGAACATACATACTAAAATAATACATTATGAGAACATACATACTAAAATAATACATTATGAGAACATACATACTAAAATAATACATTATGAGAACATACATACTAAAATAATACATTATGAGAACATACATACTAAAATAATACATTATGAGAACATACATACTAAAATAATACATTATGAGAACATACATACTAAAATAATACATTATGAGAACATACATACTAAAATAATACATTATGAGAACATACATACTAAAATAATACATTATGAGAACATACATACTAAAATAATACATTATGAGAACATACATACTAAAATAATACATTATGAGAACATACATACTAAAATAATACATTATGAGAACATACATACTAAAATAATACATTATGAGAACATACATACTAAAATAATACATTATGAGAACATACATACTAAAATAATACATTATGAGAACATACATACTAAAATAATACATTATGAGAACATACATACTAAAATAATACATTATGAGAACATACATACTAAAATAATACATTATGAGAACATACATACTAAAATAATACATTATGAGAACATACATACTAAAATAATACATTATGAGAACATACATACTAAAATAATACATTATGAGAACATACATACTAAAATAATACATTATGAGAACATACATACTAAAATAATACATTATGAGAACATACATACTAAAATAATACATTATGAGAACATACATACTAAAATAATACATTATGAGAACATACATACTAAAATAATACATTATGAGAACATACATACTAAAATAATACATTATGAGAACATACATACTAAAATAATACATTATGAGAACATACATACTAAAATAATACATTATGAGAACATACATACTAAAATAATACATTATGAGAACATACATACTAAAATAATACATTATGAGAACATACATACTAAAATAATACATTATGAGAACATACATACTAAAATAATACATTATGAGAACATACATACTAAAATAATACATTATGAGAACATACATACTAAAATAATACATTATGAGAACATACATACTAAAATAATACATTATGAGAACATACATACTAAAATAATACATTATGAGAACATACATACTAAAATAATACATTATGAGAACATACATACTAAAATAATACATTATGAGAACATACATACTAAAATAATACATTATGAGAACATACATACTAAAATAATACATTATGAGAACATACATACTAAAATAATACATTATGAGAACATACATACTAAAATAATACATTATGAGAACATACATACTAAAATAATACATTATGAGAACATACATACTAAAATAATACATTATGAGAACATACATACTAAAATAATACATTATGAGAACATACATACTAAAATAATACATTATGAGAACATACATACTAAAATAATACATTATGAGAACATACATACTAAAATAATACATTATGAGAACATACATACTAAAATAATACATTATGAGAACATACATACTAAAATAATACATTATGAGAACATACATACTAAAATAATACATTATGAGAACATACATACTAAAATAATACATTATGAGAACATACATACTAAAATAATACATTATGAGAACATACATACTAAAATAATACATTATGAGAACATACATACTAAAATAATACATTATGAGAACATACATACTAAAATAATACATTATGAGAACATACATACTAAAATAATACATTATGAGAACATACATACTAAAATAATACATTNATTTTTGTGTCCGGAGCCATATCTTGGAAGTGCTTTGGCGGATTTCATTGAAACTTGGTATGAGTATATATATGGAAAATAGGATGATGCACGCCAAATGGCATTGTACACCATCTGTTAATAACGGAGTTATGGCCCTTTGTATCGTAGTATGTTCATCCGTCCAATTTGCACCCATCCTTAAACAAAATTTATGTTGCGGGGGATATCAATTCTACGAATTTGCTTGTTAATTACATGGCTTCATACTGATCTGGTACAGTGATATACAGGATCAGTGAATTAATATTGGGCAAGTAGGAAGCTGTGAAATTTATATGATAAAATACCATCCTGTCTCCAGCATCAACATGATAACAGGAGAAAAGATAGCTATACTGTATTTTATGATGTCCCATTGATTACTCCCATGATGTAATTAAACATTACTAACCGTATATGAAAAGCTACTGGTCTTATATGGGAAAATACATAGTCAGCATGTGACCTGGCTTAGCCAATGAAAAACGAGTATTTTGTATGAGGTGAGATAAACAATATTATTATGTTGGATTTAGGACTGCTGACATTTTTCTTTAAAGGGAACATATAATTCAATGCATCTAGTATGAAGTGCATTTGTTTCAACCATTTCAAGCTGTTATCCATTATTAAACATATGTCTTTCCCTTGCATCACCTTCACAAATTAAGATCAAATATATGAGTGAGTCCAATCATAGTAAGACATTACCCTATAATGAAATTGTGTAGCATGTAACAGGGTGACATAAGTGGCCAGTTATAACAAACAGTTCAAATGGTCGTTTTTCTGTCAGGACTTCACATTTTTGAATTACCATATATATCACATAAAGTTTACAATTTTTAGTTTAATGTATGTATGTTTAGTGGTATAAATTGTATGAAACGGCCGGTGATTGACCACTGGATGAACAGCTGACATTGTCAGGAAATCTGGTTTATGCCTTATGTACATGACGGCTTCCATATTCAGATATTTAGTATAAGAATGTGATCCATATTTAACCCAGTTATTTGCAATATAGATTATGTGCCACAATCTGATTCTATGCTACCAATTATAGCTGGTTAGAAATTGGTTTTGACATTCAGGCTTTGTGCTACATGTATGGTGGAGTCCAGAGGTTAAATCAATAATCAGCTGGTAGACTTGTGCCATGGTTTGTGATAGAGGAGAACAACAGACATGAGTTTGTCTGATATCTAGGACAGTCATGGCACATTGACCCCCACATTCATTCCAATAAAGGACCTAACTGCACTGTATGCTGATACCCAAGAGACAACAAGGCAATTAACATGGGTCTGTTTATCAGTTCTGTCAACTTTTACCTGTTTTATCATGTGTACAAGCTAATAAACTTTTATCAGCTGTTTGACCAGGGATTGATGAATCATTTGACATTCAGGCAATATTGGCAAGCTTTGCTGAATCAGCAAGTTGGAATGGCAATGCAAAAATATGGATAAATTTATGACATACTTTTGAATCGTATTTCTTTGGTACATGTCAAATGAACATTGGGAGCAAGGACATAACAATATGTAACATATACAGTAGATTAATGGATGCAAGAACCATAAATATGTAACATATACAGTAAACTAATGGAAGCAAGAACCATAAATATGTAACATATTTTTTATACAGTAGACTTATGGAAGCAAGGACATTAATATGTAACATAAATAGTAGACTGATGGAAGCAAGGACATATATATGTAACATATACAGTAAACTACATCGTCAGATACCCACGTTCGACCTATTCCGCTACTCTCCATTTATCGACCGTGGGACAATACGAACTCTTTTCACCGTTTTAGGGTGTGTCAAATCCAGTAATTTCATTGGATCCCTCACGGTTTCATGAGGATATTTTTTACCAATGATACAACTCGTACTATAGAGACTTCGGGTTTGTTGTCCAAATGGCGTCGTCCGTAGAAATGGAATTTCGTCGTGCATGCGAATACTTTAAAATTGAGAATTTAAACGACTTTCAGAGTAAAAGTATCTCTAGTGTCTTACATGGGCGCGATGTCTTTTTAAGCACTCGGACAGGCGGAGGGAAAAGCTTGGTATATCAAATATATAAATTTATCAAAAGAAATCAGTGCACTGGCTGTCAAGTTATTGTCGTTACTCCACTTTTGTTAATAATGAAAGAACAATGTGAATACCGGACTTCCCTCGGATTCAAAGCTACGTTCATCGGACGGGATCCTCATGAAGAATCAGATATTTTATCTTTGTCTGTCTTAGATCATGATGAATTATAACATGAATAGGGACAGACAATTGTTATTTCAACAAATAAACATCTTGTTTGGAAGGCGGATAATTATAGTAAGTAAACAATTATTTTGATATTGTCATATATATATCCAATTTCCTTCGCCTTACACTTATCTTTTTTAAGCCATGTTATGTTCATGTATTTTTCAAAAGAAGATATATCTATCATATTTAGCCCACCTATGTTACATTCATTAAAAATTACAGTTGAGAGTAGCATATTATTTCCCATTTAACAATACTGTTTTCAAGTTTTATTAATTATACATTAAATTACATTATTTAGAGCTCATGACATAGGTGATTCAGATATGTCAAATGATAACTTTTTCAATTTTGAACAAACCTCCATATGTTTTGGATGCAAAAAACATGTTGGTTTATTAAAAGATTGTAATGAATACAATAAATAAAGGATTTATTAAACAACATACCAGTTGTTTACTTGTAAAGACCCTTTAACTAATTCCCAAACAATAACAGGATTTTACAAGGTTTTTGCAGACAATTCTTAAAATTATGGGATAAAGATATATTGCTCATTTGCGAATTTTCCCCTTTAAACACGCTTATTCCTACCAAATGTAAGTTATTACTTCTTTCTATTGTTTAGTTAATAGTTTAAGAACATTATCTAGCACCTGTTACTTTTGTTGTGCAGACATCATTTGAACCATATAGCTGAATGAAAAATTTAATCATAAAAAGCAATGACTTCTTTTGTTACAATAATGTTTACAATACTAACACCAGCTCAGATAGAATTGAAATAAATGAAACTTCCCCCAGATTAACAATATAAATTTAAAATGTAATACTATTTTTAATTAAAAAGACAATACAATACTGATTCTCTATTTAAAGTTACACTGTTTGTATGAAGAACAATAATTAAGGAGACACTCATTCTTAACACAGGTGTTGGGCGCGTGGCCAAGTCACTCTAACACTATCAATATGTCATAAAAACAACATTTTTCATTATTTTGACAAAAAAATAAAATATTCTGATATAATATATCAATGGTCCCCATTCAAAATGACGAAATTACAAAAACACAACTTTTCAGGAGGGCTATTTTTGTTTAATTTAATAAATATTAAAAATGCGAAGCTGAATATTATTGTACAATAATATGCAGCTTTGCATTTTTATAGTTACAATAATGTTCAGCTTCGCATTTTTGCATATTTTTGTTTCCACCAATCACAGTTCGCATTTTATCATAAGACCGATTTAACATGTTCTGATTGGTTAAACTATTCACCATTTTCTGGGCATATGCGCACTGATTTCCCGCCCTACACAGTGCAAAAATCACGAAATGTCAAAAAATGTAGGTTCGGCATTTTGAATGGGGACCATCGATATGTATTATATCAGATTTTTTTGTCAAAATGATGAAAAATATTGTTTTATGACATATTGATAGTGTTAAAGTAACTTGGCCACGCGCCCAACACCTGTGACTCTTAATATTCATGAAAAAATAATGCAAGCAAATTAATTTCAATTAAATCATTAACAGTAAAATGCCTTAATATTAACCGACTGGAAATTAAATAAAAAAATCTTTAAGCAAGCAGACGAATAAGGCATTTGCTAAAAGAGCAACTATATTTTTTGGGGCACAGAATCTTTGATCTAGAATGAGTGCTGTATCCAAAGAAGAACTCGGTCAATTAACTTGGTCAGTGGACATTAAAAATAAACAACACAACACTGACCTATGACCAATCACAACACGTTCAAAAAGTATTATAAAGAAATATATAAACCAGAAAACAGTTCAAAACTGAATAATTTATTTATCTAAACATCAAGAAATTTACACTAAACTGGTATGAAAATTGCTGTTAAAACTAATGTTTCCAGAAACGTATAGTTAAGTGTGACAGTGGCAGAAGAATATCAATCAATATTTAAACTAAACACACATTAATACTGGTTATGAATCAATGAAATACCTTACAGCAACGGAATAAGTGTTGGGTATCAATTTAATAATGCAAAGGGCACAGTTTTAAAAGCAGAAAGCTATTATCAGAGTTTCTAAACTTTTTTTGATGAAAAGTTCTGGGTAGCAAAATTATATTGCAAGGCAGAATCAAAATACAAATTTAAACAAACTAGAACTATAAGTATATCAAGCAATGAAGATACTCTTGTCTACGTAAATTTGAATTGAAATGAACAGTAAAAATTACGATTTCAGCGATCTGAGGTGCAGAACGTGTTCGCGTTTGGTTTGTTTACCTGTTTAACGATACTGTCCAGAACGAACAACAACTGACACGAAGATTATTCTTTTTGTAAACTGCGATTTCATTGTTCTACTGAAAGGTTATAGTTAAGGTCAAAACGGCGTGTATTGCTTATATTGTCCCACGGCTAATGCTGGAGAGTAACGGAATGAATTAGTCGTGAGTATCCGACGATGATGTACTTACCAAATACATATTTGTCTGTTCCATATCCATCCCAACCTATGTGGCCAATGTATATTGACATCATCTTGTACCAATTGATTGCACTGTTGTTTTATGAAAATGGATCTTTTATTCATGAAGAGCGGTTAAGATTGCAGAATATTGGTAAATAATTACAGGTATGTAACATGTAGGGTTCATATGAGTCAAACATGTTTTCAGGTCGGGTAGGCTGGTCAAAATAAAAAAATAACGTGGTATTCTTTTGCGCATTACGGTACATTTTGGACTATTTGCAAAGTCAGAACTATAGACTGTTAATCTGTTAGAAGAATTTGCATACTTAATCACATAATGACTAAAACACTGAATCATGTAATTATTTATTAAGTATACAACACATTGTTGAAAATAAAAGTTAGATTTGAATGATATTAAGGTCATTTTAATATCATAAATACGTTACCTGCTATCTTATAGCTACATAATCCGAAAGGGTTGTTATTTATCCGGAATTTCTGGAGCGNTTGGTTTGTTTACCTGTTTAACCGATACCGTCCCGCACGAACGACAACTCTTGTTCGCCCATCATAACGAAAAGACCGAATAGCGACATCCGTGTGTGTAATAACTCTTTTTGTCACCTTATCACGAACATACACTGATTGTTGTCTAAATTGAATATAACTTAATCATATTTAACATAAATAAATCCTAAGTGGTTTAATTGTACTAATAATTTAATTGTGTAGAAACATACACCAAGGCAAATGAGAAAAAACATCCGTTTTTAAACATTCTATTCCCTAACAAATGCCATAACAGCATGTTAAGCTATTGGCATTTTTAATGCACGTAATATATACATAAACATGCCAATTTTTATTTTATGTTAATAAAACTTGACTATAAACTAAATATTATTATGTCAAATATGAACATTGCTTTTTTAAATAGTAAGGATAAATATTGCTTTTGGTATATATATATATATATATA
>VMBQ01014463.1:0-14997 GCA_007657795.1 Dreissena rostriformis | reverse complement strand
GTCCAGCATGGATTATTGGCTACCTTGGGATTCGGCAGGCCTAACCAGGAATGCAGCAGGACTAACTAGAGGATCAGGGCATTAATCATTATGACAAGTTTTGTTACCCTCTGTTTCCATCAGGATCAGCCTAGTATCTTGTTAAGTACAAGACAAGTTGACCTCAAAAGTAAGACAAAGAGGTCATCTGCCTGTAGAAGTGCAGCTTGTTAACTTCAAGTGCCCCACAAGGCAAGCTAGGAGAACTCGGTTGTAAATGTCAATAAGCTGATGTCTGCCACTCATCTTTTATTTTAACTTTTATATATCAACAAAATGCATTTTCGAAATTATAAATATACACAAAAAAGATGAGAAGGCACATCCATTGAACAACACGCAGTCATGTAAATCTTTAACACTACTTTAGAAATTGTGCAAACACGATTTTTTAGTTCATCTGCGTTTAGTTCGTTTTTGTGACTCGTCCCCAGTTGAACACTTCCGTTTCTTGCTCCCAGAGTCATTGCCTGACATCCTAGAAATAGAAGGAATATTAAGTCATACTAGTGCAGTCAAACACTTAATTCTGCTGAAATGAAACTTCATACAATGGAACATTTTAATGAATTTGAGTTTACTAAAAACACAAAATAACACCGGTCAATGGGGTCTAATGTACAAGGTCTAGTCAATTTGAAGGTCAAGTTAACAACAGGGTACAATGTACAAAGTCAACTCAATGGGATTAAATGTACAACTGAGGTTACATGTACAAGGTTCATTGAACAAAGTACAATTCACAAGGTCGTGTCCATGGTGTCAAATGTACAAGGTCCAGTAAATGGGTCAAATGTACAAGGTCAAGTCAACAAGGTCAAATGTACAAGGTCCAGTCAATGGGGTTAAATATACAAGGTCCAGTTAACAAGGTCAAATGTACAAGGTGAAGTAAATGGAGTTAAATATACAAGGTCAGGTCAATGGGGATAAATGTACAAGGTCAAGTCAATGGTGTACAATGTACAAGGTCAAGTCAATGGTGTAAAATGTACAAGTTCAAGTCAATGGTGTCAAATGTACAAGGTCAAGTAAATGAAATTAGTCATACAGTAATAAGTCAATCGGAGAAATCACATGTTTTGGCTGCTAATTCAGATTTCTAAGCACCAATCTAGCACTCCTACTAAGCCTTAATCATATGAAGGACACAAACATTAAAATAATTTATTGAAACATTTACACGGCTTGCAGAGCCTGAATCTCGGGAGGTGTGAATGCTGTGACGTCACTGTCTGGATTGCACAGGTATCCACTAATGTATTCTGGTTTCAGACACAGACACCCACTGGACAGGAGTTTCTCCAGCTCTTCCTGGAGACACAAGGAAATCTTAACTCAAGTTGTAATGACATCCATTTGAGCCATACTCTGGGAAAACAAGGCTTAACCCTTTGCATGCTGGGAAATTTGTCGTCTGCTAAAATGGTGTCTGCTGAATTTCTAAAATTAGCATTTTCTTCGATTTTTATTGAAAGAATACTATCGGAATAGCAAACAGTTTGGATCCTGATGAGACGCCACGTTCTGTGGCGTCTCATCTGGATCCAAACTGTTTGCAAAGGCCTTCAAAATCCGGTTCCAGCGCTCAAAGGCTTAATGCATGTGCGTTAAGTGTTGTCCCAGATTAGCCTGAGCTTAGCACAGGCTAATCAGGGAAACTCTTTCCACTTTTATTGAAGTTTTTGTTGAAAGGAAAGTGTCATCCCTCATTAGCTTGTGAGAATTGCAAAAGCGAATATGGGACAACAATTAACGCACATGCATTAGCCCCATTTTCCCAGATTTTCACTAAAATCTAAGTTGAGTCTTAAAGGCATCCATTTAGAACAAGACAAGAGGTTTTAAGTTTATTTCGGTAGATAATCTTTTTCAATTAACAAGTTATCTTAGAAATAAATATGTTCGCAACATGCATGGCCCCCATGTGAGAATTTTATCGGACAAATTATATATCTATGTCAGTAGGGAAAAGGTGCCCACCAGATTTCACTTCTGTCTAAAAAAACAACAAGCTGTTTCATGGCCAAATACGACATTTGACCTCTAATTGTGACATTGATCTCTGAGGATGGCAGATGGCTGTCACACCAACATGCCATCTCCTCATGGTGGTCTTTTGTGGCAAGTTATTTTAATTGCATGCTATTTGACAAAGGTACAGTCCGGACAAGTTGTTAAATGGCTTTGTTTTTCATTTGTTTACACTCACCAAACAATAATATAAAATCAAATATATTCATAATTCTGAATCTTATAATTATTTACCAAAAAATGAAAATCAAAAGTTTTTAGGAAAACAATTGTTCAGTGAGCAGTGCAGAAAGTAGCCCAACAAAGTTGTAATTTATTACACTACCTTAAATCACCTGAGAAATTGGGAATTAATTCAATCCAAAAGCTTATAGCATTTTATGTAAACTGACCAATCAACAGACTGACAGAATGACAAACTCCAATATAACCCCTTCAAACTCCATTTGCTGAGGAAAATTTATAAGCTAGAGTTATGGCTCTTGCTCCGTGCACATTGCTCCATTGAGATCTATCTACCTAGGAAGTTCAGCCATTCAGAACAAATTTAATTCTTATTTGACGGAGATGACTTGCAAAACTTTTTAGCCTCCCTCTGGAAAAACAATGCCTAATGCCTGTGCGTAAAGTGTCGCCCCTGATTAGCCTGTGCAGTTCGCACAGGCTAACCTGAGATAACACTTTACGCTTTAATGGTATTTTTCCTTTAAAGAAAATCCCTTCTTAGCAAAAATCCAGTTTAGATGGAAATTGTCGCCCCTGATTAACCTGTTCGGACTGAACAGGAACTTGTATGACACTTAATGCACATGCATTAAGCCCTCCTTTCCAAGAGCCAGGCTCGTTTGTTTACTGCTTACCTGGGGGACAGGTATCTTGTGCGGCTCCATCAGGACATGTGTGGCGTCCACTCGGGCAGGGAACGGGGGCCTGTAACAAACAACATGGGCTGGTATATATAAAGCTCTTGAAAGAAATCTGCACTTAAGCTGCACTAATGTTACAATTAGCCAGTAAATATTCAGTGCTACAGCTATGCTTAACCAAGGGGCGCAGCGTCCTGATGCTACAAGGTCCCACCTTAGATCCCCACGCTGCCCCCTTGGATTCCCACCCTGCCCCCTTGGATCCCCACCCTGCCTCCTTGTATCCCCACCCTGCCCCCTTGGATTTTCACCCTGCCCCCTTGGATCACCACCCTGCTCCCGTGGATCCCCACCCTGCCTTATTGGATCCCCACAATGCCGTTTTTTTATCTGATCCCATTATTATACAGGAACGTTTATTTGAAGTTTCAATAAATTGTCAACCTTTTCACAGTGAAACTAGTCTTATTAATTATAGAAAAAGTGTTTTAAATGAAAATACATGTAATATAAATTATATATATGTATAATACATGCTATGTTTAAAAAATGTTTTACAATGATAATACGACCACATACACAAAAGTGGCCTTTTGACAAAATAGCACCCTGCACCTTTTAAATTCTAGCTTGAGCACTGGATATCAGTAAATCAATTACTGTATTGAGAAATCATGGGTTCATATGTGTAGCGCTACCGTAAAAAAAAGCACATGACTGCATAATCCAATGGATTATCTGTATACACATTAGAGAGAAGCAGCCACAAACTTCTGTTTACTGATTAATTTAAAATAAAACCAGAAAATTCGTTGAATTGATATCCCCGCCAAACTAGAGCTATGCCACAGACGTGACGTATAACCCCACATGCTGCATTGACACAGAAAATAAACAAATGGCCATCACTCCGTTATTTACAGATGGTGTACAATGCCATTTGGCATGCATCATCCTCTTATCCATATACAGTCTTACCGGTCAATAAAGACCACTCAAGGGATTTGGTCTTTGTGGTCTTTGTTCACAGGTGGTCTTTATTCACAGGGTAGATTGAAAGGAATTGAAAGGATTGGGAGGAAATCGTTGTGGTCTTTATGGACAGGTGGTCTCTATTAAATAGGTGGTCTCTGGGACAGTTTTGACTGTATATACTCATACCAAGTTTCAATGAAATCCGCCAAAGCACTTAACAGATACGGCTCCGGACACAAAAGTGCCGGATGGACGGACGGACAACGCCGAAACAATATCCCTCTGCCCTTGGCGGGGGATACTATGCAAGGTAAAATATTGGTAGTTATTAATCAATAACAGCTCTGATCCTATTAAACGCTGAGGCATAATGGTTTAATTATTGTAGATTTATTTATTTTTGTTTACACAAATTTTCCTGGATTCATAAAATCTTTCATTTCAGTTTGATCCTAAACTAGTGGATGTTTTTATAAAGTCTCATGTAAGACTTGGGACTTGAATTTTTTTTGGAAATTCGATTTCGTGTTTGAGAGGACCAACGTAAATCATGTAAATCAGTGTCAGATGAATAATATGTACGATGAATACTATTGGTTTCACAGTAATACTCTTTAGATTTCCAATCAAAACAATAAACACATAGGACAGCCAAACGTTTTTATATAGATCAAATTTGAAAATCATACAAAAAAAATCATTTTTCAAGGTTTAAATGTCAAATGTTGCGCTGATTGTTTTTTAATGTCCTCTTTTGACCAGGGGCCGTATTCCAGTAGCTTCTTAAGTTAAAAAAATAACTTAAGTTGAAATATTGCGCAATATTTTTTCTTTTCTCCGCCATTTTTTTTTAAACATAAGATTTCACTTTAGTTAAATTATGGTAGCTTCATAAACTTAATAAATTTCTTAACTCGGTGTATTTTTTCTCATATATTAAAAATTAAGTTAACTTCCTTAAACTCTTAAAGGAATTTCTTAAAGAGAAATACTACTCATGTTTTTTTTTGACATGTCAAATTAACTTAAGATATTTATTCAAGAAATTTCTTAAAATTAAGTGAAAACTTAAGAAGGTACTGGAATACGGCCCCAGATCAAATGAATCTTCCGCTGGTTTTTTGTCATTGTCCCCTTTTTTTTACCTGATCAGAGTTAATATGAGCCTCGTTCTGGGAAAACTGGGATTAATGCATGTGCACAAAGTGATTAACCCTTTGAGCGCTGGAACCGGATTTTGAAGGCCTTTGCAAACAGTTTGGATCCAGATGAGACGCCACAGAACGTGGCGTCTCATCAGGATCCAAACTGTTTGCTATTCTGATAGTATTCTTTGAAAAAAAAAATCAAAGAAAATGCTAATTTTAGAAATTTAGCAGACAACATTTTAGCAGACGACAAATTTCCCAGCATGCAAAGGGTTAATTCATTTGCAGAAAGTTTCGTCCCTGATGAGGCTGTGCAGTCTCATTGTCTGCAGAGGCTTATCAGGAACAACACTTTCCCTAAACTGAATTTTCGCTAAGAAGAAACTTCTCTAAAACAAGTTACCATTCAAGTGAAAAGTGTCGTCCCTAATAAGCCTGTGTGGACTGCAAAGTGTAATCAGGGACGACACTTTGCGCACATGCATTAAGCCCAGTTTTCCCAGAACCCGGCTGATGCAGTACCTCATGTTCAGCACAGTGGCCCCTCCTGCGGCCAGTAGTCGGTTGTAGTTACTGACACGCCCCTTCTCACAGATCAGAATCACACGCCACGACGAGAAAGCTCCAAACTGGGCTGATGAGACCTGAAGTGAAGCAGAAATAATCATTTATATTCATCACCAAGAAACTACATGGTTTTGAAAAAACAAAAAACTTTTTCTTGGACTCATAAATTCATGGATTTCTGATTTTAAAATAAAATATGGGGAATTTGCGTTTGTCATTTTTGGATGTGATTGTGTCAATTTTTGAGGATCGTCAACCCAATCAACACATAATAATTTTACAGTAACATAGGCCATCGCAGACGCAAACTAGCTTTGTAACAATCGTGTCTACAAGTAAAACTCATTCAATACTTTGTGAAATTTAATACAATAAATGAACAATGTGCATGCTCCCCAAACTTATGATGACAACCCCGTGAGGGTCTTAAGAGTGCACCAACAATATTTTCTTGCTGGTGGGGATGGGGATTTGCGTGGCGGAATGGCACAAATTAATTTTCCAAATGTTTCTTAAAGGGTTAAACACCAAGGCCTTGCATATGTGTTACAATCCTCTCATTGAAAGAAGCTATATGTCTAATGACCCAAATAATTTTAGCTTTCCTCTCAGAAAACGGGGCTTTACCGTATGCATGCCCGTTAAATGTTGTCCCATATTAGCTTGTGCAGCCTGAGAGCGACGCTCATTCAGAATGTCTATCCAGCCTTTTAAGAATAGATTTCTGTCTTAAGTCTCGACCCTAAAATTACAAGACCCACTGCAGGAAAACAATGACAGGTGAATAACTCCATTAATAAAGCTAATTTTAGCTTTCTCTATTGATTTCATCTTCAGACTAGCCTAATTGATTGGTTTTCCTAGTGTAAATATTTGTTTTAAATGAAAACCTTTTTCTTCTATTTAAATTGAATGATCACCATATTGGTTTGTTTTCACGCTAAGAAGCAAATTGAAAATGGCTATATGCAATCCAGCATGAAACCACAACAGCCTGCGAGTAGCTCACAGTCGGTTCAGGTGTTATGCTGTTTGGTGCTTATCAGTAGCTTATGGTTGGAAATGAAGCCTGTAAAACTTGAATCTAGTTAGAAAGGTCTTAAATTCAATTTGATTTTCTATGGGACTACAAACTCGTCAAAGTGTGTATCTTAGTGGTAAAGGGTTAATAGTATCTCTGGACTGGGTCTCCCTCTGTGAAAAGGGTGTCTAATGCATGTGCGTAAAGTGTCGTCCCAGATTAGCCTGTGCAGTTCACACAGGCTTATCTGGGACGACACTTTACGACCATGTAATAAGCCCAGTTTTCCAAAAGCGAGGCACAGTCCTGGACTGGTTACCTGTCGTTGCTCAGACAACTTGATTCTCCAGTCCCTGGCGGCTGCAGCGAGCAGACGAACATTGTTCTCCATGTTCTTCACAAGACCCAGTGTGCCTTCCCCTCCCCACTCGAAGAAATCCTCCTGAATACAGACCCCATACATGAACCAGAATCAGGGCTCTTGTTATTCTACAGCTGTAGTATATATGAAGTATAGAATAAAGACTACAACCCCTAAACAAATTTCTTAAAATTCATGGAGTTTTCCCTTAAAAAAATGAAATTTTGAAAAATCTACTACTGGCAATGTCAAACCCCTATCAGTCATGTAAAAGTTAAGCCATGATTTTCTTTTCACATTCTATTTATCCATATTTAAACCTAGCGCCCCTTTTCCCAAGCCTTAAAAAAAACACATGTTAATAAAAATGTTACTTCATTGAAGGGACCTCATTGTATACGAGACTTAAGTGTTCCCGCACTTGCCCACTTATTAAAAATCTTCATGAAAACAGATACATGAATGAACCTGAATCAAAAGCTATTTTTTTTATATTTTATTTTAAAGGATCCATTTTTGTTTTGCTCAGACTTTGGGTTCCATTACATCCTGACTTTGGGTACTGTATCTCTGACTTTGGGTTCTATTATATATCAGACTTTGGGTTCAATTACATCTCAGAATTTGGGTTCCATTACATCCCCACTAGTGGAAATCTTCCTGTTAACAGAACATACCGGAACTTTAAACATGATCTTTTTGCATATGAGCAGGTCTTTGGTCTAGTGATAGCACACTTACACAAAAACTATAAATCCTGTAGGTTCAATCCCCAGGGCGATCCTCGCCAACTTACTCCCCTGTCTATGACCCAAATTGCCTATGTCACTCGCCTTTAAGACTGTCAGATATTTACCTTCACAAACTGCCCTTCCTCTCTACATGCATTGAAGTATGATTTATGCAGGACCCATTTCCCAGAAGCTAAACATGCCAGGAACTTCTCATTTCGGGTGATCTTATCTGAAACAAATGTTTTCATTAATTTATTCATTAACTCATATAATGTATGTGTGTTCTTAACGATACAACATGTGCCTGTTCACCTATTATGTGCATAGTATTGTAATTAAATAAATGTTTCTAGTTTCTTCTACAGCTTTGTAACAATTGAGATTTAGTTCCCTCACACTGCTTTCTAAGCTAAGCTCAACGGCAAATAACTAAGGAATTTGAAGATCACTGGGGATCAAAAGAGTCTTGCATATCTACAATTCATGGTGATGAAATATTTGATGTTTCAATTTAATCACTCAAGGAATGTGGAAGTTTTGCGACACAAACTTATAATGTTTTATGTTGACTGTGCTTGTTCATTTGTTAAAGGGAAAATAACTCGGGGATGTTCAAATCAATGAAGACGACAAATATGTTATGTACATTGTACACTTCATGATGAAAAAGATTCAATTAAATCGTTGAGATACATGAAGGTAGTTTGCTACACTTACTCATAACTTCTGCTCATTCCATTATAAGGAGTGCATTGTTGAAATAAACACAATGATATAAATTTGGTTTTACTTTACTATAGCGGCTGTCACATGCAGTACAATAACATTAAAGGTTATAAGTTTTATTCTCTCTGCAATGTCTTTTGTTTATTTCAAAACAATTCGACATATACTCATGATTCAGGTTTTCTAAATAAACCGATCTGTATTCAACACAAACCTTGTATTCTCTATATGCAGAAAACCAACTGACTGTAAAAATGATCGACAGAGTGAGTGACTCCAATATCCCTTACTGCAGAGATACATGAGCCTCGCTCTGTGAAAAGGGGGTTTAATGCATGTGCGTTAAGTGTTGTCCCAGATGAGCTTGTGCAGTCCGCATAGTCTAATCTGGGACAACACTATCCACCTTAACTGGATTTTCGCCAAGAAAAATCTTTAAAAAAAAAAAAAATACAATAAAAGCGAAAAGTGTCGTCCCTGATTTGTCTATGCAAACTGCATAGACTAATCTGGAAGGACACTTTACCACATGCATTAAACCCCCTTTTCACAGAGAACGACTCATATGTAGTACGCACCAATAACAAGGTGTGTGCAGGAGATGTCAAACTGCTGCGAGTCTATCACTCGACCTCCCAGCTGCTCAACGAGAGCTCCGTATGTGTCTCTCTCCTACAAAAGAGAAAGTCTCATTTGAGTTCCGCTCAGGGAAAACGGGGCTTAATACTTGTGCACAAAGTGTCGTCCCAGATTAGCCTGTGCAGTCTGCACATACTGATCAGGGACAACACTTTCCGCTTTGATGGTGTTTTTCGCTTGAAGAAAATCTCTTTTTAGCGATAATCCCAATTAAGACGGAAAGTGTCATCCCTGATTTGCATGTTAGGACTGCATTGGCTAATCTTGGATAACACTTTACGCACAAGCTTAAACCCTGTTTAACCGAGGCTCATTTTTTTCTTGCAAACAACTCTCGTGTCTTTCAAACTAATCTAATCTTGTCAATTATAGGTTTTTAGTAAAAATCTCAAACATACACATATCATGCCACTTCTTTGGCCTATACTTTTGACAGTCTAAATGACGTCAAAATCAACTGCTGACACACAAACAGGCCAAGATGGCAGTCTATTTTGATGCTTATCCATTTTAATGCGATCAATGTCATGATATACAAAATATCCCAAACCGACAATGGACCACATTCTTTTTTAAGCACTTCCATATTCCATATTAGAATAACCATAGTGAAGATGCAATGAAGCGGAATTGTTCCAACAAAAAATAGCAATGAGTCGAAATTTTATCCAACTTACAGCGGAATCAATTCCGGACATGATAAATACAGGTTGTGGCCTCTTGAAGGTCACTTCCTCTTCTTCATCATCATTATCATCAGCGTCAAGTACCACAGGACGTGGTGGAGTTACTTTTGCGGCTTTACCCACCGGAAACGCTTTTGTAGAACAGAACATGTTAGTGAGACAACAGGTTTAACCCTTTATTATAGGGATGGGAACGAATACTGGAAATGATATTCGAATATTCGTTTGTCATTATTCAAATATATTCGAATATTCAATTTTTAAACCTTATATTAAAATGTCCGAACTTATGACCATCCGGAGCAAACAACTAATCCTGATTGCCACAAATGCCACAATAAATTGTATCTTATGTGCAGCTTTAAAAAAACAGGATAGAGTATATATTTTTTTAAGATCATTGATTATTATGCTCTTTTTTTAAATAAACAATGTTTAGTTTCAAAAGATGTAAGATATTTCAGGAAAACACATTACCGTTTTTCTAATTTATTTCAATACTTATAATTGATCTGGAATAAAGAACAATTTAAGAATGATTCAATCGATTTAGATTTGATAAACTTAATTATGATAAGATAATCATTGATTTGATATATGGATAGCGGAATTAAAACAAACAGTCCCGCGAGTTGTGTGATTGTTCCGGCGTCCTGATATGACACAATTTGTCCAGATATTCGTAAAAACGTTCTATAAGTTCACAATAAAATTCGCTATTCAAGCTCTGTGTGGCTTATAGTTACCATCGCTAATCCTTTTATTGCCCCCTATTGACAACCCAGTTCTACTTCTAGAGTGCCACATTACCTGCCCGTAGGCAGCTCTGTTAAGACTGCATTTAAGATTTAAGGTGAACCAATCGCGAGGAAAAATCAGCATTTTCAACGCTTAAACTTGTTCTGTTTTCTGTACTCTTCAATATATATAAGGTACAGAAAGCTAAGTGAACAAAACAATAACTAGACTTATCAACTATGTAAGAATTAAATTAAATAAAGCTTAATTGAAGCATAATGTTAGTGATGATACGTATATTAATTCGGTAATTTCAAACAATGAAGTTATCATTTTAAGTCCCAATATTTAATGCTTAATGGCATGACCATTAAATACATATTAGCTTTTAAAATACACACTTCAGTTAATGTGATATTCAATGCATGTGCTTTCGTTCCAAAGAATTATTTTATGTCTATTATACTCATTTCATATTTCAAATATAGATTCTATCTTGCAAAACGCAGTGTTGCAAAACGCACACTTTAATTGCTTCAAACTTTATACAGCCGGGATTCGATCATAAATTTCGTGAAGTTATGTACAAAAGCATGAAACTGTATTTACCCAGGATACCATAATAAACCTTGTGACAACATATTTTAAAAAGTATGTGTTCGTTTCGTGTTATTGCTTCATTGCACCCTACTTTGGTCCATGTGAATTACCGTGTCGCTAATGTAGACTAACCACAATATTTAATTATCATCACGATGAATTAATGAGTTTTGTGCTTCAATGCGTAAACATCATAACCAGACAGATCCTTTTAAAGCCACATTAACACTCAAAATCAACGAATATTTCGTTGATTATTTCGTAAAATAAAGTTTACCTATACAAAATCAGTGTTCCGTATATAATAGCCATAATTTCAACGCTAGATGTGGTCTGGTAACTATGTTTCTTGTTAAACCTATGTTACCAGACCACATATAGCGTTCACATGTTGGCTATTGCTTTAATGAATACTGATTTTGTATGGGTTAACTTTATTTTACAAAATATTTTACGAAATAATCGTTGATTGTGAGGTTTAATGGGGTTTTGAATAAAGTCTTTTACCAAGTTTCTGACTTATTACTTATTAGGTAAAGAGTGGCCGCTTTGGTGTGCTTTGAGTTTATGAAGATATTCTTTCATTATAAAAGTTCTTAAAAATGTCCACCTCTCGGTCACTAAAAGTTTAAGCCCGTTTTTCGCGTATTTCTGTTGTGCCAGAGTGCGGCCATATTGCACAATGTTCGTATGACAAATTGCGCGAAAACGCCATTTTCAGGGTTGCATTGTTGGTAATTTTACTGTGGTAAGTTAACGAATTTGTCACATAATCGTTCATAGTTCATGGACGACACATAGTTACTAATAATGTTCGTTACTCTTAAATTACCGGTGTGTAGTCTATCATTCGATATCTCGTCATGCGCGTATTGCCAAGATGACGAGATTTGCGTTAACTACCATTTTCTCGTGTCACGCATGGGATAAGTCGATCCCTCTTTATTATGTAGGTTTCTCTGCATGATGTAGGTTAAAATATTCAACAACACCACGTATCAGTTTCTAGTCCAATTTAATATATATTATAGTTCATATTTTCAGTCATACAATTACATTCTGACAACTACATGATTGGATCTTTACCGATCCGTTCACCTCGATACCCAAATCAAGTCGCTAACTGACTATCTTAATGTACTGTACTGAGAGACCAATATTCAGGTTTTTACACGCTTATCAAACATGGTGATATAAAGTCTTAAATGCAAACAAAGCATCACCCTAAATCCCTTATGTCAACAGTGTTGGTCACTCTATCAAATAAATGCCTCGTTAAACATACAGACTTAAGATATAAATTATCTTTGATCTTTCACCATGTTGACTTATTGAACTGTACAATGAGTGCAGGGATATGCCATGTTTACTTTCTCTTGATAAACTGAATCGCATTTTGAACCAGTTTATACATGCAAGAAATCAACCTAATGTCTATCTGTAATTAAATATAACATAATGTTTATGTTATATATGGATACATAATTAATTTAATAATGTTTTAATCGTTACGTTACAAATTTCAATGGTTAGGTAACAACTTAGTAACCATGGTTTATACAAATACACTTATATTGCGGTAACGTTACCATGCAAATAGCTGCGATAATCAAGTTACTAAAGTTAATATTAACCACTGTTTATACAATTGACCGCTGAGGTTAAAAAACCTGTCAAAACTCAGATTTTTAAATGTTTATCAAAATACGTAAATGTTTTACATAAATTTGCTTTAATTTTTTACTGATTTTCAGAAAATAGTTTGTACATATTGCATAACTATGAATTGATAGTAAATTGACGATCGGTCTCTTTCCTTATACCATCCCGTCTGCCAATTATCATCTCGTTCATTGATGAAAGCTGTTATCAAAGTAATGACTTATAATGGAAACCAAAACTGCGTCTTTATACATGTACTTATAACTTTTTTGGAAGTATCTTTGCATTTAAATAGAATATTCGAATATGAATTTTGAATTCGAATATTCGGCTGATTTTCAAATATTCGAATATTCGGATATTCGGTCCCATCCCTGTTTTATAACTCTCAGATACACTTGACTTTTCTTTCAAGATTCAAGTTTTAAAGGTTTCATTTCCAACCCTAAGATACTGATGAGCAGCAAACAGCATAAAACATGAACAGACTGTGAGTAACTCTGGTTTGGTGCTGGTTGAATATACATTTTCACTTAGCTTCTTAGCAGGAAAGGGTTGAGTAGATGTATTCTGAAATCAGTCCCAGGAGAACTACTTTTTTAATGTGAAGGTTGGGAGTCAGTAAATTGAAGTAGGTTTATAACTGCAAACAACTCTAGTCAAACAATTACATTTTAGTTAACTATCTAAGAAATTGCACATTTTCAAAAAGGTCTGCTCATAGAAAAGCAAAAATACAATTCACCAAACATTTGCCATGTACCCGTATTGCAACAATAATTTAACCCTTTGAGCGCTGAAACCGGATTTTGAAGGCCTTTGCAAACAGTTTGGATCCAGATGAGACGCCACAGAATGTATAAAAGATAGTATTCTTTGGAAAAAAATCGAAGAAAATGCTAATTTTAGAAATTTAGCAGACAACATTTTAGCAGACGACAAATTTCCCAGCATGCAAAGGGTTAATACTGTATATCAAGCGGCTAAACTACAGCATGTCACAATAGTAACATATAGTCATTGACACTGCATGTCTTAGTTTGTCAAAATGAACATTTTCAAAAACAAATGTCATAGATCCAATTAAGAATGTATGTATGATATTCAAACAAGCAAAACAACACTCCTAACTAAGTTAAATGTTTTAATAACATGTTAGATTATTGATAATCGTTACTAGTAATTGTAAAAATTATGAAGCCTTTGTAACGCCTTTATTGACAATTTAAAAAAAAACGGAAATTACCAACATAGCATGATGTGAACTACAACACAAATTCAAAAGCCTGCATAGTTAACCCTTTGCAGGCTGGGAAATTTGTCGTCTGCTAAAATGTTGTCTGCTAAATTTCTAAAATTAGCATTTTCTTTGATTTTTTTCCAAAGAATACTATCAGAATAGCAAACAGTTTGGATCCTGATGAGACGCCTCGTTCTGTGGCGTCTCATCTGGATCCAAACTGTTTGCAAAGGCCTTCAAAATCCGGTTCCAGCGCTCAAATGGTTAATTAAAGGGAAGAGAGTTAGCATTTGCTTCTAGAGGTCCTGGATTTGATCTCCAGGGCAAGCAGACGTTTTTTTTCTTGTAATAAGAATTGCAAACTATTCAATATAATTAAGTTTTGCTAGTAGATTAGTTAAATGTTGTTTTTTTTTCAAACATAAACATATTTGTGAATAAGTCCCTTTAATATGCAGCAAGTTGTAATAATAATGTTATATGAATGTGTACTGAAGTGTGACTGAAGAACATGTATTCCCGTGCTCTGCTTAACTGGTCACAAAAAAGAGAGTGCTTTTTGCCACACACAAAAACAGTTAATACAGCATACAACATGTATGAAGCAGATCTTTGTAACTTTTAT
This sequence comes from Dreissena rostriformis, assembly GCA_007657795.1. Classification (NCBI taxonomy): domain Eukaryota; kingdom Metazoa; phylum Mollusca; class Bivalvia; order Myida; family Dreissenidae; genus Dreissena; species Dreissena rostriformis. The sequence goes on along the minus strand of VMBQ01014463.1, from coordinate 336 downwards.
ACACATAAAGCCCATCTCATATATGTGACATTGACATTTAATTTAGCATAATAGTTGGTGCATACAACATGTCTTTGTATGATGAGATTTTTTTTGCCATTGCACAATAAAAAAATAGAACTGCCCGTCACATAAACATCTACTATCATTAATATCATATAAGGACTATGTACAACCTTAAAGTGTCCACTGTGACCTGGACCTTGAAGCGACCAACAAAGTTGTTTTAAGCGACACATCATCCAGATATTACAATTATTTTTGATAATTTATTTTGAAATCCCATTTTGCAAGAAAATTGTATTGGCAATATATGGAATATGCACAATCTCCAAG
>VMBQ01014461.1:0-14472 GCA_007657795.1 Dreissena rostriformis | reverse complement strand
AATCGGATGAAAACTGTGGAGTTTATTGCGTTAACAAGAAAAAGTCTAACGCACGCACTGACGCACGCACGGACGGACAGATGGACGGTCTGATGTAACCCATTTTCAATAGGGTTGGAGTCCTCATTATTATAAAGACACTTAACAAGTTTGAAAAGAATCGGATGAAAACTGTGGAGTGTATCGCGTAAACAAGAAAAAGTCTAACGCACACACGGACGCACGCACGGAAACCACGCCATGACATAAGCTCTTCTGGTCTTTGGCCAGTAGAGCTAAAAACAAAAACATACTTTTTACCATTGAGGTTTTGTAATCCTTCTTAAATAATTGATTATGAGCACACAAAATTGAATCATTGAGATTCATGTCTATGTAATTAATAATGGACAGCAAAAAGATATTACTCCTCTTTCAACAGATGCATATTACATGTATATAGTATATATATAGTTTGTAAAAAATAACATTTTTAATACCTGTATAGTAAATTTTTTACCAGTCCTTAAACAGGCATACTATTTTGCAGTGTAAAGTAAATTAATTTTAGGACATCTAATTAAACAAGGGATGTGTTTGTCAGAAACACAATGCCCCCTACTGCGCCTCTTTGAAATAAAATTTCTGTTTATCATTTGGCAGGTATAGAAATTATCTCCCTTTAAAGCTTTTAACTTCCCTTGGATTTTGTTTTTTTGACCTTTGACCTTGAAGGATGACCTTGACCTTTCAACACTCAAAATGTGCAGCTCCATGAGATACACATGCATGCCAAATATAAAGTTGCTATCTTCAGTATTGCAAAACTTATGACCAAACTTTAACCTAGGTTAAAGTTTTGGGACAGACACACAGAAAGACAGACACACACATTGACAGACAGACAGGCCAAAAACAATATACCCCTCTTCTTTGAAGAAGGGGGCATAAAAACCATTCTTAAAGACAACAAGAAATGCTTCTGCCTCAAAAATAAAATTAATTGAGCAGCATCATGCGAAAATGGTCTTATTCCATATGCCGCCAGTGTAGCTCCTGACCTAGCTTGTCACCTAATGAGATCACAAAACCTTGCGTGACTAAATAGCTTACATGGCAGCTCCTGACCTCACTAGGTAAATACCCGAGCTGGGCCGGAGTTAAGCAGGCCACACACGGTATAAGGCCCATTTTCACATGTCATGGCTCAATTGTATCTCAAATAGCAAAAGACTATAACATACTCAAGCCAAAGTGAAACAGCCTACGCTAAGCGAAACAAATAAGACAATGAAAAACTAAATACCGAATATACAAATCAACCGTAAAATAAATTGGAATTTCTGCCTCTAAATTAATCAAAATAAGCAGCTGACAAAGGAAACCAAATTGTAACAGTATGTAACAGTATGGGAAAAGTGGAAAACTCTAAAGAAATGGAAACGAAAGGCCCACAAAGGAAACCAAATTTGTAACAGGACGGATTCCTAACCCCAAAAGTAATACTAAAAGAAATAAACCGAAGTGTCCAACTCACAGCCAAGGCATTAATCTCCTCCTTCAATGGCACATTCTTCCTGCCTCCATACTTGAACGTTTTGCGGAGGTTCTGCAGACAGATGCTCGCTGCGCCGCTGTAGGTCCTCTGTACGTCAGAGGCCGTGGTCTCCAGATACCTGAACAGGTACTGCCTGAACACCTCCGAACAGTCGCAGTACGCGGCAACGATCGCAAACAGCCGCCATCCCATGATGCAACTCTTTCTGTTAGTTACAAATAGTATTAAATGTTATTAGTTACAACTATAGGACACACAATAGGTAATGTTCACAATATATTTGTGAATTATGCAAAGACATGTTTGTATGTTTTCTCTAACCAATATTTCCAAAGTAACTTTTCAAAATTGAAAAATAGCTCTTATTTCCACCTGATGAGGGGTATATTGAGTTAAGAGTTGACCTTTTCATAGTAATTCAAAACATTCAAGTCAGGCAAAGTATCACTTTTTATCATTACTATAGAGTAAATATCTTGATTATTCTTGATTAAAGAAAAAGAAATGCTATGACAATGATAATTTAAGGTAGGAAGGAAGATGTGAACTCACGTTGCTATGACTATGACAATGTAAGGCAGGAAGATGTGAACTCACGTTGCTATGACAATGACAATGTAAGGCAGGAAGATGTGAAATCACGTTGCTATGACAATGTAAGGCAGGAAGGAAGATGTGAACTCACGTTGCTATGACAATGACCATGTAAGGCAGGAAGATGTGAAATCACGTTGCTATGATAATGACATTGTAAGGCAGGAAGGAAGATGTGAACTCACATTGCTATGACAATGACAATGTAAGGAAGGAAGGAATATGTGAACTCACATGGCTATGACAATCAAAATGTAAGCAAAGAAGGAATATGTTAACTCGCGTTGCTATGACAATTACAATGTAGGGAAGGAAGGAATATGTGAACTCACATGGCTATGACAATCAAAATGTAAGCAAAGAAGGAATATGTTAACTCGCGTTGCTATGACAATTACAATGTAGGGAAGGAAGGAATATGTGAACTCACATGGCTATGACAATCAAAATGTAAGCAAAGAAGGAATATGTTAACTCGCGTTGCTATGACAATTACAATGTAGGGAAGGAAGGAATATGTGAACTCACATGGCTATGACAATCAAAATGTAAGCAAAGAAGGAATATGTTAACTCGCGTTGCTATGACAATTACAATGTAGGGAAGGAAGGAATATGTGAACTCACATGGCTATGACAATCAAAATGTAAGCAAAGAAGGAATATGTTAACTCGCGTTGCTATGACAATTACAATGTAGGGAAGGAAGGAATATGTGAACTCACATGGCTATGACAATCAAAATGTAAGCAAAGAAGGAATATGTTAACTCGCGTTGCTATGACAATTACAATGTAGGGAAGGAAGGAATATGTGAACTCACATGGCTATGACAATCAAAATGTAAGCAAAGAAGGAATATGTTAACTCGCGTTGCTATGACAATTACAATGTAGGGAAGGAAGGAATATGTGAACTCACATGGCTATGACAATCAAAATGTAAGCAAAGAAGGAATATGTTAACTCGCGTTGCTATGACAATTACAATGTAGGGAAGGAAGGAATATGTGAACTCACATGGCTATGACAATCAAAATGTAAGCAAAGAAGGAATATGTTAACTCGCGTTGCTATGACAATTACAATGTAGGGAAGGAAGGAATATGTGAACTCACATGGCTATGACAATCAAAATGTAAGCAAAGAAGGAATATGTTAACTCGCGTTGCTATGACAATTACAATGTAGGGAAGGAAGGAATATGTGAACTCACATGGCTATGACAATCAAAATGTAAGCAAAGAAGGAATATGTTAACTCGCGTTGCTATGACAATTACAATGTAGGGAAGGAAGGAATATGTGAACTCACATGGCTATGACAATCAAAATGTAAGCAAAGAAGGAATATGTTAACTCGCGTTGCTATGACAATTACAATGTAGGGAAGGAAGGAATATGTGAACTCACATGGCTATGACAATCAAAATGTAAGCAAAGAAGGAATATGTTAACTCGCGTTGCTATGACAATTACAATGTAGGGAAGGAAGGAATATGTGAACTCACATGGCTATGACAATCAAAATGTAAGCAAAGAAGGAATATGTTAACTCGCGTTGCTATGACAATTACAATGTAGGGAAGGAAGGAATATGTGAACTCACATGGCTATGACAATCAAAATGTAAGCAAAGAAGGAATATGTTAACTCGCGTTGCTATGACAATTACAATGTAGGGAAGGAAGGAATATGTGAACTCACATGGCTATGACAATCAAAATGTAAGCAAAGAAGGAATATGTTAACTCGCGTTGCTATGACAATTACAATGTAGGGAAGGAAGGAATATGTGAACTCACATGGCTATGACAATCAAAATGTAAGCAAAGAAGGAATATGTTAACTCGCGTTGCTATGACAATTACAATGTAGGGAAGGAAGGAATATGTGAACTCACATGGCTATGACAATCAAAATGTAAGCAAAGAAGGAATATGTTAACTCGCGTTGCTATGACAATTACAATGTAGGGAAGGAAGGAATATGTGAACTCACATGGCTATGACAATCAAAATGTAAGCAAAGAAGGAATATGTTAACTCGCGTTGCTATGACAATTACAATGTAGGGAAGGAAGGAATATGTGAACTCACATGGCTATGACAATCAAAATGTAAGCAAAGAAGGAATATGTTAACTCGCGTTGCTATGACAATTACAATGTAGGGAAGGAAGGAATATGTGAACTCACATGGCTATGACAATCAAAATGTAAGCAAAGAAGGAATATGTTAACTCGCGTTGCTATGACAATTACAATGTAGGGAAGGAAGGAATATGTGAACTCACATGGCTATGACAATCAAAATGTAAGCAAAGAAGGAATATGTTAACTCGCGTTGCTATGACAATTACAATGTAGGGAAGGAAGGAATATGTGAACTCACATGGCTATGACAATCAAAATGTAAGCAAAGAAGGAATATGTTAACTCGCGTTGCTATGACAATTACAATGTAGGGAAGGAAGGAATATGTGAACTCACATGGCTATGACAATCAAAATGTAAGCAAAGAAGGAATATGTTAACTCGCGTTGCTATGACAATTACAATGTAGGGAAGGAAGGAATATGTGAACTCACATGGCTATGACAATCAAAATGTAAGCAAAGAAGGAATATGTTAACTCGCGTTGCTATGACAATTACAATGTAGGGAAGGAAGGAATATGTGAACTCACATGGCTATGACAATCAAAATGTAAGCAAAGAAGGAATATGTTAACTCGCGTTGCTATGACAATTACAATGTAGGGAAGGAAGGAATATGTGAACTCACATGGCTATGACAATCAAAATGTAAGCAAAGAAGGAATATGTTAACTCGCGTTGCTATGACAATTACAATGTAGGGAAGGAAGGAATATGTGAACTCACATGGCTATGACAATCAAAATGTAAGCAAAGAAGGAATATGTTAACTCGCGTTGCTATGACAATTACAATGTAGGGAAGGAAGGAATATGTGAACTCACATGGCTATGACAATCAAAATGTAAGCAAAGAAGGAATATGTTAACTCGCGTTGCTATGACAATTACAATGTAGGGAAGGAAGGAATATGTGAACTCACATGGCTATGACAATCAAAATGTAAGCAAAGAAGGAATATGTTAACTCGCGTTGCTATGACAATTACAATGTAGGGAAGGAAGGAATATGTGAACTCACATGGCTATGACAATCAAAATGTAAGCAAAGAAGGAATATGTTAACTCGCGTTGCTATGACAATTACAATGTAGGGAAGGAAGGAATATGTGAACTCACATGGCTATGACAATCAAAATGTAAGCAAAGAAGGAATATGTTAACTCGCGTTGCTATGACAATTACAATGTAGGGAAGGAAGGAATATGTGAACTCACATGGCTATGACAATCAAAATGTAAGCAAAGAAGGAATATGTTAACTCGCGTTGCTATGACAATTACAATGTAGGGAAGGAAGGAATATGTGAACTCACATGGCTATGACAATCAAAATGTAAGCAAAGAAGGAATATGTTAACTCGCGTTGCTATGACAATTACAATGTAGGGAAGGAAGGAATATGTGAACTCACATGGCTATGACAATCAAAATGTAAGCAAAGAAGGAATATGTTAACTCGCGTTGCTATGACAATTACAATGTAGGGAAGGAAGGAATATGTGAACTCACATGGCTATGACAATCAAAATGTAAGCAAAGAAGGAATATGTTAACTCGCGTTGCTATGACAATTACAATGTAGGGAAGGAAGGAATATGTGAACTCACATGGCTATGACAATCAAAATGTAAGCAAAGAAGGAATATGTTAACTCGCGTTGCTATGACAATTACAATGTAGGGAAGGAAGGAATATGTGAACTCACATGGCTATGACAATCAAAATGTAAGCAAAGAAGGAATATGTTAACTCGCGTTGCTATGACAATTACAATGTAGGGAAGGAAGGAATATGTGAACTCACATGGCTATGACAATCAAAATGTAAGCAAAGAAGGAATATGTTAACTCGCGTTGCTATGACAATTACAATGTAGGGAAGGAAGGAATATGTGAACTCACATGGCTATGACAATCAAAATGTAAGCAAAGAAGGAATATGTTAACTCGCGTTGCTATGACAATTACAATGTAGGGAAGGAAGGAATATGTGAACTCACATGGCTATGACAATCAAAATGTAAGCAAAGAAGGAATATGTTAACTCGCGTTGCTATGACAATTACAATGTAGGGAAGGAAGGAATATGTGAACTCACATGGCTATGACAATCAAAATGTAAGCAAAGAAGGAATATGTTAACTCGCGTTGCTATGACAATTACAATGTAGGGAAGGAAGGAATATGTGAACTCACATGGCTATGACAATCAAAATGTAAGCAAAGAAGGAATATGTTAACTCGCGTTGCTATGACAATTACAATGTAGGGAAGGAAGGAATATGTGAACTCACATGGCTATGACAATCAAAATGTAAGCAAAGAAGGAATATGTTAACTCGCGTTGCTATGACAATTACAATGTAGGGAAGGAAGGAATATGTGAACTCACATGGCTATGACAATCAAAATGTAAGCAAAGAAGGAATATGTTAACTCGCGTTGCTATGACAATTACAATGTAGGGAAGGAAGGAATATGTGAACTCACATGGCTATGACAATCAAAATGTAAGCAAAGAAGGAATATGTTAACTCGCGTTGCTATGACAATTACAATGTAGGGAAGGAAGGAATATGTGAACTCACATGGCTATGACAATCAAAATGTNACAGGCAACGAGGCCGACGAGAAATCCTGAACAATATGAGATTGTTTTACGGTGAAATGTTCTGGTTTTAAAGTCACATTTGTTGCTTGCGGTTTTCTCGCGGTCCTCACGAACGCTGAGTCACTATCGTTCGAGGAAGAGTCCTCCATCTTCACCAAGCCGTTCATGGCAAACTCAGCAGACGACTTCACGGCGGCCGGATTGTAGGACGCTAGGTGCGGGTACATCTGCTGCCCGTACTCTTGGGCCAGAGTCTCCATTTTCTGCTTAAAAGGCACTTTTGTTTCAGTTTTCACAATTTCGGGAAAAGACACAAATTTGTACATGAACTTTTGTCCCATCACTTTCTTTATGATGTTCTTGTCGTAATAATACCGCAACGCTCTGCTCAATTTGTCGTAGTTCATGTTCTGTTTGTTTTTGCGCTGTCCCCAGAGATGGGCCACCTCCTCCGGGTTGAGCAGTTTGAATTCGCCCTCATTGTTCGTCCACTGGATGAGCTCCTTGTGCTTGTTGCTTACCAACAGGTCCAGTAAAAACTGCCACAGCGTTATGTTCGAATCCATTACTGAAACATGAACAAAGCGTTATGTTCGAATCTATTACTGAAACATTACACAAAGCGTTAAGTTCGAATCCGTTACTGAAACATGACACAAGGTGTTATGTTCGAGACAATAACTGAAACAGGGCACAAAGCGTTATGTTCGAATCAATTACTGAAACATGACACAAAGCGTTATGTTCGAATCCATTACTGAAACATGACACAAAGCGTTATGTTCGAATCTATTACTGAAACATGACACAAAGCGTTATTTTCGAATCCATTACTGAAACATGACACAAAGCGTTATGTTCGAATCCATAACTGAAACATGACACAACGCGTCATGTTCGAATCCATTACTGAACTGAGGAGCTGCGCCATGAGCGCATGATACGCCCGTCGTTCGCCAATGAAGTAGGACAGTCAATGAAATCACGAAATTTTGACGAACAAAGTCGCATAACTCTGGAACGACAATTCAGAATTCCGTCAAAAACGAAAGGGGATCAGGGTTTATCAATATTAAGATTGTGTTGAAATTTGAAAAAAATCCATCGAAGGATATTTGAGCTACGGTAGGACATTCAATGAAATCACGAAATTTTGACGAACAAAGTCCCATAACTCTGGAACGACAATTCAGAATTCCGTCAAAAACGAAAGGGGATCAGGGTTTATCAATATTAAGATTGTGTTGAAATTTGAAAAAAATCCATCGAAGGATATTTGAGCTACAGTAGGACATTCAATGAAATCACGAAATTTTGACGAACAAAGTCCCATAACTCTGGAACGACAATTCAGAATTCCGTCAAAAACGAAAGGGGATCAGGGTTTATCAATATTAAGATTGTGTTGAAATTTGAAAAAAATCCATCGAAGGATATTTGAGCTACAGTAGGACATTCAATGAAATCACGAAATTTTGACGAACAAAGTCCCATAACTCTGGAACGACAATTCAGAATTCCGTCAAAAACGAAAGGGGATCAGGGTTTATCAATATTAAGATTGTGTTGAAATTTGAAAAAAATCCATCGAAGGATATTTGAGCTACAGTAGGACATTCAATGAAATCACGAAATTTTGACGAACAAAGTCCCATAACTCTGGAACGACAATTCAGAATTCCGTCAAAAACGAAAGGGGATCAGGGTTTATCAATATTAAGATTGTGTTGAAATTTGAAAAAAATCCATCGAAGGATATTTGAGCTACAGTAGGACATTCAATGAAATCACGAAATTTTGACGAACAAAGTCCCATAACTCTGGAACGACAATTCAGAATTCCGTCAAAAACGAAAGGGGATCAGGGTTTATCAATATTAAGATTGTGTTGAAATTTGAAAAAAATCCATCGAAGGATATTTGAGCTACAGTAGGACATTCAATGAAATCACGAAATTTTGACGAACAAAGTCCCATAACTCTGGAACGACAATTCAGAATTCCGTCAAAAACGAAAGGGGATCAGGGTTTATCAATATTAAGATTGTGTTGAAATTTGAAAAAAATCCATCGAAGGATATTTGAGCTACAGTAGGACATTCAATGAAATCACGAAATTTTGACGAACAAAGTCCCATAACTCTGGAACGACAATTCAGAATTCCGTCAAAAACGAAAGGGGATCAGGGTTTATCAATATTAAGATTGTGTTGAAATTTGAAAAAAATCCATCGAAGGATATTTGAGCTACAGTAGGACATTCAATGAAATCACGAAATTTTGACGAACAAAGTCCCATAACTCTGGAACGACAATTCAGAATTCCGTCAAAAACGAAAGGGGATCAGGGTTTATCAATATTAAGATTGTGTTGAAATTTGAAAAAAATCCATCGAAGGATATTTGAGCTACAGTAGGACATTCAATGAAATCACGAAATTTTGACGAACAAAGTCCCATAACTCTGGAACGACAATTCAGAATTCCGTCAAAAACGAAAGGGGATCAGGGTTTATCAATATTAAGATTGTGTTGAAATTTGAAAAAAATCCATCGAAGGATATTTGAGCTACAGTAGGACATTCAATGAAATCACGAAATTTTGACGAACAAAGTCCCATAACTCTGGAACGACAATTCAGAATTCCGTCAAAAACGAAAGGGGATCAGGGTTTATCAATATTAAGATTGTGTTGAAATTTGAAAAAAATCCATCGAAGGATATTTGAGCTACAGTAGGACATTCAATGAAATCACGAAATTTTGACGAACAAAGTCCCATAACTCTGGAACGACAATTCAGAATTCCGTCAAAAACGAAAGGGGATCAGGGTTTATCAATATTAAGATTGTGTTGAAATTTGAAAAAAATCCATCGAAGGATATTTGAGCTACAGTAGGACATTCAATGAAATCACGAAATTTTGACGAACAAAGTCCCATAACTCTGGAACGACAATTCAGAATTCCGTCAAAAACGAAAGGGGATCAGGGTTTATCAATATTAAGATTGTGTTGAAATTTGAAAAAAATCCATCGAAGGATATTTGAGCTACAGTAGGACATTCAATGAAATCACGAAATTTTGACGAACAAAGTCCCATAACTCTGGAACGACAATTCAGAATTCCGTCAAAAACGAAAGGGGATCAGGGTTTATCAATATTAAGATTGTGTTGAAATTTGAAAAAAATCCATCGAAGGATATTTGAGCTACAGTAGGACATTCAATGAAATCACGAAATTTTGACGAACAAAGTCCCATAACTCTGGAACGACAATTCAGAATTCCGTCAAAAACGAAAGGGGATCAGGGTTTATCAATATTAAGATTGTGTTGAAATTTGAAAAAAATCCATCGAAGGATATTTGAGCTACAGTAGGACATTCAATGAAATCACGAAATTTTGACGAACAAAGTCCCATAACTCTGGAACGACAATTCAGAATTCCGTCAAAAACGAAAGGGGATCAGGGTTTATCAATATTAAGATTGTGTTGAAATTTGAAAAAAATCCATCGAAGGATATTTGAGCTACAGTAGGACATTCAATGAAATCACGAAATTTTGACGAACAAAGTCCCATAACTCTGGAACGACAATTCAGAATTCCGTCAAAAACGAAAGGGGATCAGGGTTTATCAATATTAAGATTGTGTTGAAATTTGAAAAAAATCCATCGAAGGATATTTGAGCTACAGTAGGACATTCAATGAAATCACGAAATTTTGACGAACAAAGTCCCATAACTCTGGAACGACAATTCAGAATTCCGTCAAAAACGAAAGGGGATCAGGGTTTATCAATATTAAGATTGTGTTGAAATTTGAAAAAAATCCATCGAAGGATATTTGAGCTACAGTAGGACATTCAATGAAATCACGAAATTTTGACGAACAAAGTCCCATAACTCTGGAACGACAATTCAGAATTCCGTCAAAAACGAAAGGGGATCAGGGTTTATCAATATTAAGATTGTGTTGAAATTTGAAAAAAATCCATCGAAGGATATTTGAGCTACAGTAGGACATTCAATGAAATCACGAAATTTTGACGAACAAAGTCCCATAACTCTGGAACGACAATTCAGAATTCCGTCAAAAACGAAAGGGGATCAGGGTTTATCAATATTAAGATTGTGTTGAAATTTGAAAAAAATCCATCGAAGGATATTTGAGCTACAGTAGGACATTCAATGAAATCACGAAATTTTGACGAACAAAGTCCCATAACTCTGGAACGACAATTCAGAATTCCGTCAAAAACGAAAGGGGATCAGGGTTTATCAATATTAAGATTGTGTTGAAATTTGAAAAAAATCCATCGAAGGATATTTGAGCTACAGTAGGACATTCAATGAAATCACGAAATTTTGACGAACAAAGTCCCATAACTCTGGAACGACAATTCAGAATTCCGTCAAAAACGAAAGGGGATCAGGGTTTATCAATATTAAGATTGTGTTGAAATTTGAAAAAAATCCATCGAAGGATATTTGAGCTACAGTAGGACATTCAATGAAATCACGAAATTTTGACGAACAAAGTCCCATAACTCTGGAACGACAATTCAGAATTCCGTCAAAAACGAAAGGGGATCAGGGTTTATCAATATTAAGATTGTGTTGAAATTTGAAAAAAATCCATCGAAGGATATTTGAGCTACAGTAGGACATTCAATGAAATCACGAAATTTTGACGAACAAAGTCCCATAACTCTGGAACGACAATTCAGAATTCCGTCAAAAACGAAAGGGGATCAGGGTTTATCAATATTAAGATTGTGTTGAAATTTGAAAAAAATCCATCGAAGGATATTTGAGCTACAGTAGGACATTCAATGAAATCACGAAATTTTGACGAACAAAGTCCCATAACTCTGGAACGACAATTCAGAATTCCGTCAAAAACGAAAGGGGATCAGGGTTTATCAATATTAAGATTGTGTTGAAATTTGAAAAAAATCCATCGAAGGATATTTGAGCTACAGTAGGACATTCAATGAAATCACGAAATTTTGACGAACAAAGTCCCATAACTCTGGAACGACAATTCAGAATTCCGTCAAAAACGAAAGGGGATCAGGGTTTATCAATATTAAGATTGTGTTGAAATTTGAAAAAAATCCATCGAAGGATATTTGAGCTACAGTAGGACATTCAATGAAATCACGAAATTTTGACGAACAAAGTCCCATAACTCTGGAACGACAATTCAGAATTCCGTCAAAAACGAAAGGGGATCAGGGTTTATCAATATTAAGATTGTGTTGAAATTTGAAAAAAATCCATCGAAGGATATTTGAGCTACAGTAGGACATTCAATGAAATCACGAAATTTTGACGAACAAAGTCCCATAACTCTGGAACGACAATTCAGAATTCCGTCAAAAACGAAAGGGGATCAGGGTTTATCAATATTAAGATTGTGTTGAAATTTGAAAAAAATCCATCGAAGGATATTTGAGCTACAGTAGGACATTCAATGAAATCACGAAATTTTGACGAACAAAGTCCCATAACTCTGGAACGACAATTCAGAATTCCGTCAAAAACGAAAGGGGATCAGGGTTTATCAATATTAAGATTGTGTTGAAATTTGAAAAAAATCCATCGAAGGATATTTGAGCTACAGTAGGACATTCAATGAAATCACGAAATTTTGACGAACAAAGTCCCATAACTCTGGAACGACAATTCAGAATTCCGTCAAAAACGAAAGGGGATCAGGGTTTATCAATATTAAGATTGTGTTGAAATTTGAAAAAAATCCATCGAAGGATATTTGAGCTACAGTAGGACATTCAATGAAATCACGAAATTTTGACGAACAAAGTCCCATAACTCTGGAACGACAATTCAGAATTCCGTCAAAAACGAAAGGGGATCAGGGTTTATCAATATTAAGATTGTGTTGAAATTTGAAAAAAATCCATCGAAGGATATTTGAGCTACAGTAGGACATTCAATGAAATCACGAAATTTTGACGAACAAAGTCCCATAACTCTGGAACGACAATTCAGAATTCCGTCAAAAACGAAAGGGGATCAGGGTTTATCAATATTAAGATTGTGTTGAAATTTGAAAAAAATCCATCGAAGGATATTTGAGCTACAGTAGGACATTCAATGAAATCACGAAATTTTGACGAACAAAGTCCCATAACTCTGGAACGACAATTCAGAATTCCGTCAAAAACGAAAGGGGATCAGGGTTTATCAATATTAAGATTGTGTTGAAATTTGAAAAAAATCCATCGAAGGATATTTGAGCTACAGTAGGACATTCAATGAAATCACGAAATTTTGACGAACAAAGTCCCATAACTCTGGAACGACAATTCAGAATTCCGTCAAAAACGAAAGGGGATCAGGGTTTATCAATATTAAGATTGTGTTGAAATTTGAAAAAAATCCATCGAAGGATATTTGAGCTACAGTAGGACATTCAATGAAATCACGAAATTTTGACGAACAAAGTCCCATAACTCTGGAACGACAATTCAGAATTCCGTCAAAAACGAAAGGGGATCAGGGTTTATCAATATTAAGATTGTGTTGAAATTTGAAAAAAATCCATCGAAGGATATTTGAGCTACAGTAGGACATTCAATGAAATCACGAAATTTTGACGAACAAAGTCCCATAACTCTGGAACGACAATTCAGAATTCCGTCAAAAACGAAAGGGGATCAGGGTTTATCAATATTAAGATTGTGTTGAAATTTGAAAAAAATCCATCGAAGGATATTTGAGCTACAGTAGGACATTCAATGAAATCACGAAATTTTGACGAACAAAGTCCCATAACTCTGGAACGACAATTCAGAATTCCGTCAAAAACGAAAGGGGATCAGGGTTTATCAATATTAAGATTGTGTTGAAATTTGAAAAAAATCCATCGAAGGATATTTGAGCTACAGTAGGACATTCAATGAAATCACGAAATTTTGACGAACAAAGTCCCATAACTCTGGAACGACAATTCAGAATTCCGTCAAAAACGAAAGGGGATCAGGGTTTATCAATATTAAGATTGTGTTGAAATTTGAAAAAAATCCATCGAAGGATATTTGAGCTACAGTAGGACATTCAATGAAATCACGAAATTTTGACGAACAAAGTCCCATAACTCTGGAACGACAATTCAGAATTCCGTCAAAAACGAAAGGGGATCAGGGNGAGCCTGTGCAATCTCACCTGTCATGTTGAGCCTGTGCAATCTCACCTGTCATGTTGAGCCTGTGCAATCTCACCTGTCATGTTAAGCCTGTGAAATCTCACCTGTCATGTTGAGCCTGTGCAATCTCACCTGTCATGTTAAGCCTGTGCAATCTCACCTGTCATGTTGAGCCTGCGCCTCACGCCACCTCTGCTCCTCATACTCCATGTGTTCCCGATGCGAGACATCAGTGCGCTGCCCGGGGACCTCAGTGCGGGGCGCGGTGACCTCAGTGCGGGGCCCGGAAAGGACCGGGGCTGACAGACCCGTACTGTGAGGGGCAGGGGGCTTGTGGACCCCTAGCTGCAGTTTGCCCTTACCGACCTCATCCACAGGTGTCTTGGACCTGTTCTTG
>VMBQ01014460.1:1621-14311 GCA_007657795.1 Dreissena rostriformis | reverse complement strand
GGAGTATGTGAAAACAAATACGGACTAGTTTATGTTTATTTCACTTCGATAGATTATTTAACTTTAAAAACTTTAAAATAAATTTAACCAACCAGTCGAACTGGCCGTCTTTGCTGGCGACGTAACAAACTCCAAGCGCGATTCTTTGAACCAGTCAAATATTGCACCTTGTTTGGTGACGTAGGCCACATGTCATAATAATAAAAAAAAACTCTACAAAAGGTATTTTCAATTCTTTGGTTAACGAAAAACGAGGTCCGATAAAATATGGTGAGGTCCGATAAATTTTAAAAGTTATCGGACCTCGTGTCGGACAAGATTTTTTCGTCTTTCGCATGGGTTGAAGTAGACTGTCATTTATCCACGATTATCCTGAAATCAAGCTATAGTGCCACTGTAAGTCCATGGTTTATGATGCTATAGAACTTGCAAAAATATGTTTAAACTAAATCTAGACACAAGAACAGTTACATTTCATAACAGAAATGGGAAAGCTTAAACATTCAAGCAAAATAAGCTATGTAAAGCTATACATTGAATGATGATACATTTCAAAGTTAAAAGTATACTTATCAGCATTCATTTCTAAACTTTAGATGAACTGTGTTTTTTTACCTTGTTTTGATGGCCAGCTCCAAGTTGAAATCTTTTCCTCGATCAATAAACTTCTGTGCATACATTCTCACCTCCTTCGTAAGGTTGCGGAACAAACTGTAAGAGATTGAAGAAAGGTATGGAAATGTCTATAAAGCAAGAATTCAAATATTAAAGATCACATTTAACAAGAGATGTGTTTGTCAGAAACACAATGCCCCCTACTGCGCCGCTTTGATTTTTTTTTTACCTTTGACCTTGAAGGATTTACCTTTCACCACTAAAAATGTGCAGCTCCATGAGATACACATGCATGCCATATATCAAGTTGCTATGATCAATATTGCAAAAAAAATCCACATTTTTCGAAACCTAAACGCAACACCTAAACGCAAAGTGTGACAGAATTTCAGAAGGACGGACAGACAGACAGACAGTGCGATAACTATATGCCCACCTTCGGGGGCATAAAAAGCTTGTGAACTGAAGTGTTAGTATACCTTTCCAGAAACACTTTATATGGAGAATATGTACCCAAATTTACAAAAACAGCTATATTTTAAGCACAAACTGCAAATGCAAGTTTGTTTAGTATATTACAAGTAACATGTAAAATAATATCTATTAAAAAATAGTTTCAAAAGTATTGTGTTTTTAAGTGGAAAATGCAAATTAAGATATATTGCAAGAATCAGTTAAACTTGGAACGTAATATACATAAAAAAGAGCCAGATAATAATGCGAGAATTAAAAGATTCAGCTGTTTTTGTATAAAACATTGCAAAAACAATCGAGAAATGCCAAAACAAGCAAGAAAGGGGCCATATTTACCGTCTGAATTAAACTTTATACTAACCCTCTGAACAGGAAGGCCATCAGGGGTCCGGCAAGATCAAGTCTCTTGTTGCCATAGTGATCACGATCATCCTCCTCCTTACGTCCCAGGGCCGCAAGCAACAACCGATGAACCATGTACCTAGGACAGAGACATAAAGGTCTACATTCCACTAGAAAAAGCTTGTAAACATGATGCACCTATCTGGGTAGAAAGCCGTCTTGAAGGAATCCGTCTTAACCTTAATATTTTCAGAGCAATGGAGCATACAGGCTAGTTGCTTAGCAAATCACTAGCCAAAAGTTCTGTTACCAGTCCCAGGCTTCAGGCTAGTGGGTTATCACAGAGACTGAAGTATTAAGTTTGGGTTATATTGGATGAAAAATGTTGGATTACAAGTTAAGAATGAAGAAACAGCAGGCAAAAGGGAAATTAACTTTGTTTTCAAGTCATTTTTAAGAATTGAGTCTGGCAGAAACATTTTAGACAAGCATTTACCCCAAGTAGTGAGGCCCAATGTTCTACAGGAACTCAAGGATATAAGTCAAGTAAGTCAATACCCCAAGTAGTATGCCTTCTTAGTCTCACAGAAGTCGCTCACACCCACATGGGGCAACATTTCCTTCTGGAGGATCTCACGGGCGTATTTGATCCTCTTCTCCTTCGTGACTCCCGGCCTGGCACCACGGGAACCAATGAAGTTCAAGGCCACATTCTGTTCTTGAATCACGAACGCTTCGTCCAACGATGGCTTCAGCTAAAATTGTACACATAAGCTGCAGCAGCATTTTTGGATAACGACTTCCAGACACCTACTCAAATACACTGAGCTTGGTAAGAGTGCATTTTGAATAAGATGAGATGAAAATGTTGAAAATACAAGGCAGGGCTTTTGCTTCAGATAGAATGTCTGATTTTCACAAATTTGAGATATTCAAAACTCAAATTTTCACTATTTAAAGAAGTTGCAACTCAAATTTTCACAATTTTGAAGAGTTTGCCAATCATTTATTACAATTTTGAACAGTTTGTGACTCATTTTTTAACAAAATGAGGCGGCCAAGGCCCCTTCACAAAGATTGGAGAAAAAGAACTGCAAGGTTTAGCTTCTTTATAATAGCCCGAGCTCTTTGTTATACAGGATCATGAGGTATGCATATGCTTAAATCCAGAGCCTTGTTAAGTATTTCAAGAATCTGAAACTGCTGTATAATTTGAGATCAGGCATGGGGTATGGCAGGACTTGATCAATGAATGTTCATAGAGACCATAAACACATATGCAGAGTGTTATTTCAATATATATAGTAGATATAGAGATATGGGGTTGTTGCAAGCAAATATTAGCCAGAACTTAAAAAAAACAAAAAAGGGCTTCACAGGCTTATCTGGGAAGACCAGTCCTTTTTTCCACCATTTTGGGAATGGGGCGTCTCTTTGGATTGGGAAAAATCACGGCGTTTTGACCAAATTGTGAAATAAGTGTTGCTGTTGTTTTGCTTANTCCTTCTATTGTACATATTAAAACAGAACATAATTGGTTTATTTTCAGAAAACTGATCCTGTTCGTGGCCCCTATAGGTCATCCTATGACCTTGATGATTTACAAAGGGCCTTTATGGCTATAAAAGACCATCAAATGTCCATAAGAAAAGCAGCTTTGTACTTTAATGTCCCCAAAACAACCCTTATTGACAGATTGCATGGGAGAATCAGTATTGACACTGTAAAACCAGGCCCTGCCCCACTATTTACCCTTGATCAGGAGTCTCTACTGGAAAATCACATCAAAACTATGGGTGAAGTAGGCTTTGGGTACACCAGGCAAGAGACTATTAACCTTGCAAGTGACTATGCATTCACCTTAGGCCTGAGACCAAGAGATAAACCTCTAACTGATCGTTGGCTGTATAAGTTTTTGGACCGGTGGCCAGCACTAATGGTGAAGAAACCTAGAAGTCTTGATATAGCCCGGGCAAGATGTGCTACAAGAGATGCTGTTGATAGATATTTCGACAAATTACATGAAATTCTTGTCAAATATGATCTCTTGTCAAAACCCCATCGGTTGTACAATATTGATGAGAAGGGGCTCAGTGTAGAACACAAACCACCAAAAATTGTCTCATCAAAGCATAGCACAACTCCTGCTGTGACAGGTAGCAGGGGTAAAAATGTAACTGTCATTGGTTGTGTAAATGGGGTAGGTCAGCAAGTACCTCCTTACTTTGTTTTTCCAGGTCAGAGAATGCAGCAAAGTCTGTTAGATGGTGTGACACCTGGTACAAATGGAACTGTTTCCCCAACAGGATGGTCGAATACAGAGGTGTTCTCTGTTTATTTGAAAGAGCATGTCTTACAATACTTACCCCCACGATCACAAGATGAGCCAGTCCTGATACTTTATGATGGCCACAGTAGTCACATTTCACTGGACCTAATACATTGGGCTAAACAGGAACATATTATCCTTTTTGTATTACCCCCTCATTGCAGCCATCTGCTACAACCCCTAGATGTTAGCTGCTTTGGACCCTTTGAGGTTGCTTGGAACGCAGCTCTACACAGCAACTTAAGAGCATCTGGGGGTCGTACACTATCCAGATACGATGTTGCCAGTTTGGCTTGTAAAGTGTACAGCTCAACACTCACAGCTACCAACATTCAAGCTGCCTTCCGTAAGAGTGGTGTTTACCCATTCAACAAAAATGTGATATCTGATCACCAACTGGCCCCATCAACCTGTTTCCACGTTACAGCTGCAGGTGATGCGTGTAGTAAAGGGTCTGAACCGCCTGAGAATAATGAAAAGGCAGAACAGTTTTTACAGGAGCGTGGGGGCAGGATTTTACAAAATGTAGACACAGCAAAAAAACAAAGAAACACGCTTAGCAAAGTCGTAGGTGGACAAGCTGTTACTGAAACTGAAGTCATTAACAAAATTGAGACACATAAACAGAAACAAAGTAACAAACGTTCAAAAGATGCAAATAAAGAAAATAAAGAAAATATCAATCCCAAACCAAGCGGATCTGGTTGTGCCAAAAAACCTAAGGTTATAAGAACAGTGACTGAAAGTGATAGCTCTGATGAAGATATAACAGACTCTGAGAAATGCATTGTGTGCAAAAAGTTTAGCCCTGACCTAAGTAAGAGTCCATACATTGTTATAGTGAAATGGGGACAGTGTGACAAGTGTTCTGGCTGGGTCCACCTGTCCTTCTGCACAACTATCAGAGTTATCAGAAGGGGAGACAACTTCTTGTGCCCCCAGTGCTCAACCAATTAACATGAATATAAAATTAAACAAGTACTGTAAATATGTTCAAAATATGTTCAAAATAAAACAGTTTATTGCAGTTTAAATTACTTTAGATTATAGTTACTGTTGTTTAAACCACTTTAAAACGATTTTATGTGTGTACTAACTTTTGTTGTGCAGTATAGTTGGAAAAACTTGAATTACCTGAAAGTGGTCGAAAACAGGTTGGATGAAAATAAAAAAGGCGATTTTGGCTTGATAAAAGAAGTGTAAAATAAAAAAATATTAGGAACAGGTAAGTCTATAAAAAAATATTGTTTATACTTTGTTTTGTATATCAAGTTCATTGTCATTTAAGTTAAATATGTATCTCTTCGTTGATGTAAGCGGCTTTCTAAAAAAGTCTTAAGCGGTCGAAAACGGGTTGTACCAGGATAGTGTAGACTTTTTAAATTTTAATATTAAAGATGGGATGTTTTGAATGCAAATTCGTTAAAAAAATAGATACAAATCGCTTGTGCATTACCTGACAAATTGAAAGCATTGGCAGCGCCAGCATCACTGATCATGGTTGTCATAATTTTAGTTTATTATTTATCGACAATTGTGTATGGGAGTATTCCATTGATTTCTTCGCAAATAAATACAATTCTACTTCCGACTTCCACGTAGACTGGTTGTATGAATCTATAGGTCACACATCACCAATATTCAATATCCCAAATCCGCAAACTCCCAATCTCCTCGCAGAGTTGTCGTTCCGTGCTCTCACATACAACTCTTTGTAGGGGCACTTTCCATGATTTAATTTAAAAATATTTCTTTGTGGATGTGGTAGGAAAAACTTTGTTATTTACTAGCTTGGCCCATGACGGGCCCTGGCCGAGGTTTAATTTTGCCACGATGGTCGACTCACGGCAAGGCAGTCTTAGTTTCTATTTTCAAACACGTAACGCTAAGTGAAGAATTAATTTGTGATCACGTACATCATGTCTTTTTTCTATGACAATTCATTAACCTTTATGGCTATTGAAATGTCATAGAGAAAAAGACATGATGTGGTTATGGTTAGCCCAGGTCAGTGCTACCTTGTTGATGATCAGCGGCCCAGGCCGTGGCTGAATTTGTCCTTGTCGCATGGTCCATGACGGGCCCAGGCCGAGGTTTAATTTTGCCACGATGGTCATCTCACGGCAAGGCAGCCTTAGTTTTTATTTTCAGACACGTAACGCTAAGTGAAGTATTAATTTGTGTCCTGTACATCATGTCTTTTTCTCTATGCCATTTAAATTACTAGCTGTATTTAAATTGAAATGTCACAGAGAAAAAGACATGATGTGGTTATGATTAGCTCAGGTCAATGCTTCCTTGTTGATCAACAGCGGCCCAGGCCGTGGCTGATTTTTTTCCTCGTTGCTTTGCCGATGTTTAATTTTGTCACGTTGGTCGACTCACGGCAAGGCAGCCTTAGTTTTTTATTTTCAAACAAGTAACGCTTAGTGAAGTATTAATTTGTGTACATGTTCATCATGTCTTTTTCTCTATGACATTTAAATTACCTGTATGGTTTGAACAACATAATCAGTGAACAATTCCCTTAAAAACGTGGATGCGAACGAGATTTTGATTAAAGTATCGTTGTTTCATATATGTCATCATTCTAATAAATATGTTCTTACATTTTTTGCATACTTAGTTATGTGTTTTTAACAAGGTGATATTATGTTATATTAACTCTCTGTTAAACAATCTTAAATGGCAAACTCTTTCAAAAAAGAGGCAGAAACAAAGACTTATTCTCTTTTACAAAATGAAATACAGATTATGTCCAGAATACCTCTAAAATCTCACCCACTCCCCCTCAAAACCGCTATGAACCTCGAAATAACGAATCAGTACCTCTTATTCACGCAAGAAGTGAATCATATCGATGTTCTTTTCTCCCAACAGCTAAACGTGAGTGGAATACCCTTACGCCTGACTTGCAACTTTCTCCCACGTTGTCCTCTTTTAAAGCTTCTCTAAGCAGAAATCTCACAAAGTCATCTTAATTATTAAATATTGGTACACGAGCTGGTCAAATAATTCCCGCAATATTGCGACTTGAGTGCAGTTCCCTGAATAATGACCTATTCCGAAGATCACAAGAAGACTGCCCTCTTTGCTCATGTGGAGAAATCGAAACAGCAAACCATTTACTTCGTCATTGTCAGCACCAGCAACGTCTTCGGAATAATCTGTTCGGACATATCCCGTGTCCTCTTACAACAAACAACCTACTCTTTGGATGCGAATACCTTACCTCTGAGCAAAACAAAACTATAATTCTTAAAGTCCAAGGATATATCGTGTTGTCAAATCGCTTCTCATATATCTGAACTGGCAACAGTCTGCCATTTTTGATGTAGTCGAGTATCCTTCCGCCTTCGTCTTTCCACTTTGTCTAACTCTATTCCTGATCTATTTTCATATATCTAAATATATGTTTTATAAGCTCATGCAGACTTCAATGTAAAAACACTTCAAATATGCAATTGCTTTAACTGGTTAGATGTGTTTATTTCTAAAATGGTCTAAGAACACATATGGAGAAGAATTCATATAAGTTTTTAGTAACTTGTTTTTATCCATTCTTGTATGAATGTAACTCACATGCCATGTTCAAAGTATCATAATAAATACTGTTAAACGAACAAGGTGAATCTTGTCGTATTTGATGTTGTGATATCATACTTTTTCAATGTATTTAT
This sequence comes from Dreissena rostriformis, assembly GCA_007657795.1. Taxonomy (NCBI): domain Eukaryota; kingdom Metazoa; phylum Mollusca; class Bivalvia; order Myida; family Dreissenidae; genus Dreissena; species Dreissena rostriformis. The sequence goes on along the minus strand of VMBQ01014460.1, from coordinate 6,871 downwards.
TAATGGGGTATGTTACTTTAAATATTTTAAACGGATAAATAATTTAATTGTTTCTTGCAGAAGACTGGCGAGGTTTTTTTAATGGCTGTAATATCGTTAAACTTTGTACGGCACACATTAAACTTGCGATTTTGAGTGACAAGAGAGGGGTTCAAATTAAAGTATTTTGATATTTATCTGCAAATTATGTTGTATATTATTTGAAATTATTTGAATAAGGATGAAAAACTTCAGAACCTGTGCTCCAAACTACAGCGTAAATGGTCGGTAACTATAACATCAAAAACAACATAACAACAACAACGAATTGTTTCTCTCTGCTTACATGAAAATGAAGCGATCGTAACAGTATAATGAATAGTAACAAACACAAAGAGAAAAACAAAGATATATTTTTGACGTGAGCTTCCGAATGAAAAAGTCGTTCAGTCTCGTGAATAATTATGATGTTATGATAACGTTAATTAAAACAAAAACATAAATAAACGTCTAGCCAATTAGAAATAGCGTTTACATCCGGACATTTTCTTGCTCGAAAAATACAAAGCATCCTTGATACATATTTCTGAGTTTCAGATAGCCTTTTAGATTTTGATTCAGTCAACTGTTCCTTTAACATTTACTTCAGCAGAAACTTCACTGTATCTTGCCAATAGACTTTTTCGAAGGCGTTCGATAAGGTCTCTCACCAACGTTTGTCATCCAAGTTGGAATTTTACGGAATACGAAATGACACAAAGCGATGGATTAACTGTTTCTTAGCAGATCGGACCCAGAAAGTTGTTGTACAGGACGCCACATCAGAAACATCCAGTGTAACATCAGGAGTACCCCAAGGGACTGTCCTCGGCCCCTGCTTGTTTTTACTGTATATTAATGATATTGCTGATGACATTTCCTCTGTAGTACGACTATTCGCAGATGACTGTGTAATCTATCGTGTCATTAAATCTCCAGCCGATCAACATAAACTTCAGCAAAATCTTGATAAACTTGTAGAGTGGAGTAAGTCATGGCAGATGGAATTTAATGTGATTTTTTTTTCAATAATGAATATCTCCAAAACATCCAACAACGAACGTTATGATTATACAATGAGTGGTGAAACCTTAGAAACTGTAGACCATCATGCATATTTAGGCGTTGAATTGAACGACAACTTGAAATATGACACTCGTATCGAAAAAATAGCTGGAAAGTCTTCACAAACTTTGGGATTTATTAAACGAAACCTTAACAAATGCCCTAAACTAGTTAAAGAAAGAGCTTATCAATCATTGGTAGACCAAAGTTGGAATATTCTTCAACCATCTGGAATCCTACTCAAAAACAAACAACTCAACTGAAACAAATCGAACAAGTACAACGAAATGCTGCCAGATTCGTAGCGAACACGCCTTTCAACCCATACCAGCCGGATAGTGTAACTTCAATCACCAATGAACTCAATTGGCAGACATTGCAACAACGTATACAATTTTTGACTTGGTACTATTCTACAGGGTTGTCTATGGTCTAGTTGCCGTACCAGCTTCATATCTACCAGACCGTTCGATAGTCAGATCAACCAGACAAAGCAACTCTCAAAACTTCATCCCTCCACAAACCTCACGTAACGCGTATCAACGCTCGTTTTCCCCCCAGAACAGTATCTATCTGGAACTTCTTACCATCCGCAGTAGTGACAGCCCCGAGCCTGGACGCATTCAAGTCTGCTGTCCGGCCGCTGTCAGTGTTCCGTGCCTAGAGTTGTAGGCCAGTTGTACAGTGTATAATATGTTGAAGAATGTTTTTTTATTCGTATTTTAAGAAGCACTCCGCACTCTACATTTGCACAGTTTTTAGTCCTCTTTAGTAGATGTCCTCGAGGCGTTGAAGAGTATTTTGTTGAAGTTGAAGTCCCGTGAAAGAAAGATTCCTTGGTCAATCTAGACACATTGAATGAAAAAGATAATATATAAATAAAAAATCAATGCCTTGACACTTCGTAAAAAAAATAATCTTAAAAATGCTGTAATAAACTTTATTTTGATACTGTTTGGTGGCAACTTTACATACAAACTTGTAAATGAATGTTGTTGCTACAATTCTAAAGGGAAACAAGGGCGCTTCTCAATTTATGTGCGTTGTCGACCGCTCAGTAGTGGTATTTAACCTCATCAACTCATAACCAGTCTGAATAGTCTCAGTCCCAAAAAACAATAAACAAATAAGATAATCTAAAGAACATGTTAATTGTAAAAATAAATAACACCCTATGTGTTTTACTTGTGTAAGTATACATTATTACTTTAAAATGTAATTGGATTTTTTGTGTGTAAATTTTAAATACGATGCAGAATAGAGACTATAAGGATTTCAGGAAGTGAGATTGGAAACAAAATGAATTATGTTTTCATGTGATATTTATTTTATCCAGGTAATTAATTATTGTTGACACTATTGTTGATTGATTTCGTATTATCATAGTTCGATCGTTTATGGATGCCCTACTATGAAGTAAATAGATTTGTACGCATCTTCTCATTCTCATGGCATTATGGAATTTATGATTCATCAATTTCATGTTTCACTTATCAACACAGCATTAACACATTCTGGCAATATTTACACGACATGTAGTTCTGGTTCATATTACTATAAAGTTCACTTCTAATATGTTCTGACATTGTGGAGCATTATGTTATTGCGCAACCCTTCTAGAAAAATATACCAGAAATTGACCTTTCACTAAACAAACCAGCACACCATGCTTTTAAATGGTATCGGGTTCGTTCGCCCTAGCAGGGCTTCCGCTGTCATTCGCCAAATTCGCCAACGGCGAAAATTTCGCAATTTCGGCGAATGAAATATTCATTTGGCGAAAATGCGCGGCGAACATTTTTTCTGTCAAGGAACGTCCCAGATATTAAACTCTTTAAACCGTAGACTGTGGTAAAATACTTCACCGTGTTATTCAACAGAAAAATAGATGCGCCGTCTGCATCAACACCGGTCAGAACCGGTCATTGAAACAAAGGAAAATGGCTGGTGTGAAAACAAAACTAAGGTGTAACCGTACATCTTATCAGCTTAAATAAACAAAAAACACTGATTAAAGACTGCTGCCGATTCCAATCAATTTGAGTAAAAGCAGTTAGCGAATTAGCGGATAAGCTGGAAAGAAATAACCATGTACGGGTAATTGACAAATAACAATGGAATTAACGACGAGCACGGATTAATTAAATGAGTGAGTCTATTAACAAATTACTATGTTTTTACTTTTTAGATACAAACAACAAATATTTAGATCTAATATTAGAAATCTTCCTAGTGGATGTTTTTTACAGAAACCAGTGTTTGTATATTGGAGTTCAGTATACTCGCAGTAAAAACATTTAAGAAGAGTATCGTTCGTAAATGGAAAAAGACAAACACGATTTGATTTATATGTTAGTGGATCTGTGTTTAATCAGATTCATGTGCATATTCTGCTTTATTATGTTTGTCACGCTATACAGTTTACTACAATAGCATTTAACTGGAGATGTGTAATACAAGACACTGAAAGGTAAACAATTAAAATTAATTAATCTATCTCAGTTTAATACATCATTAACACCACAAGAACACATAGAACACAAAAAAAAGTCATTATACTGTATTAAATTAAATACATTGAAAGAGGCTATGTTTTAAGTGTGCATTTAAGAATTTAAAGACTATTGCAGGTTGTTTATGCATGTGAAAAGATATTCATGAAACATCTTGATTGTACAAAGAAATTTAAGCAGCACTTTATAACATACATTTTGAAATGCCGACAAACATGCACCTAAAAACAATTTTCATTCTTGTATTTATAATCATATTAATAATGCTTTATTTTTCCCAATATGATAATAATAATTAATATATTAAAGCTTCTTATATATTGGTAGTTATTTAGGCCCTCACACCCCTAGACTTACAACAGACAGTTCTGAATGATTGGCTAAAACTTTGGCTACAGTTTCTAAAATTTGGCTACAAAAAAATTCCATTTGGCTAAAATGTTGGCTACATAATTTTTTGAGCCAGGGGGAGCCCTGAACAGTGTTTTAAAAACTGTTGAAAGTGGGTTTAATTAACATTTGTAAGAAATATTTAGCAAGAAACTGCCAATTTTCTGACAAACTATGTCAATATTTCAATAAAACAGATACAAAAGAATAGCAAATTAGGAACTCAATTTTAATATCAATAAACTTCTTACTAGAGGATTGTATGACTACGCAATAATATGCTTCCTACATGTACCTCCTGCTAAATCAACGTTATGTTTGCGTTTGACATGTTGCATTAGATTAGTGGTTGAGGGTACGCCACGTCCGTGAAGCACAGTTTACATGTAGCTTTATCGGGAGGGCTTTATTTATTATTGAAGTTGGTCTTCATTAATGTCTCCGACCATAATTAAGTTTGAATTCACGTCTAAAGCTTTATCAATACTTACTTCAAAATTATCCCAAAACGATACAGTAGCGCTTGGGGGACGATAGAAACAGCACAGCAATGCAGTGAAATTGACGGCTTGAATTTCTATCCAGATCGAGTGCAAGGCGTGACATTCTAACTCAACCATGCGGCGCGGTAATATAGACTGATTCACGTTTATAAGTAAACCGCTTGAATGCGCTGTATAGTCCTTCCGGTGGAACGCTATATTAAAGCCTTCGATTGTTAAGTCATTGTCAGATACGATATCGGTAAGATGAGTTTCGGTAAAACATAGAATGTCGAAATCACACAAGTTTTTAATATAGTCAAGTTTGTTTCTAATTGAACGCACATTAAGATGCAGAACGCTCAGAGAGCAGCTGCTATCTGGCCCCGGATTAAGCTCAATATCGCCTGATAGTAGTAGCAGAAAACGTACTATGTCAGAAAAAAACATGAATGAGGCGTATATAGTGTTTCGGAGTATATATCTTAGAAATAATGAATGCGAATAATGGACGAGGAGAGAAATAAACAACAGAAAATCTGATTTTGCATTCCACGTGAAACAAAACCTTTTACGACAAAGGTATTTAGATGAATTGAATAAACCCACGGTCATTCTATAACCAGTTATATCGTTACCTATTTGGTAGGAGGAAGACGCACAGACATAAGAAATAGAATGACCGTGTGATAAGAAAACCAAAAGTGCACTTTGAGACAGCTGCTTGCTTGACACTGGACAGGACTATTATTTGACTAAAGATAATAATAATAATAATAATA
>VMBQ01014459.1:0-10081 GCA_007657795.1 Dreissena rostriformis | reverse complement strand
AATAAAAATTAATTGATTTAACTCAGTTTAATACATAATTAACACTTACAACTCAAAAAAGTCATTATACTGTATTAAATTAAATACATTGAAAGAGGCTTTGCTTAAAGTGTGCATTTAAGAATCTATAGACTATTGCAGGTTGTATATGCATGTGAAAAGATATTCACGAAACATTATCTTGATTGAAAGAAGAAATTTAAGCAGCACTTTTTAACATACATTTTGAAATGCAGTCAAACATGAACTTAAAAACAAATTTCATTCTTGTATTTATAATCATATTAATAATGCTTTATTTTTCACAATATGATAATAGTAATTAATATATTAAAGCTTCATATTGTAGTTATTTAGGCTCTCACACCCCTAGACTTACAACAGATAGTCCCGAATGCTTAGCTAAAACTTTGGCTACAGTTTCTTAAAGTTGGCTACAAAAAAATCCAATAGGCTAAAATGTTGGCTAAAGAAAATTTTGGGCCAGGGGGAGCCCTGCTTTGGGAATGCCTCCGTTTTCTGAAGGCACAGACAGTGCTGAAAAACCCCTGCCTTTTCATGTTAAAATTCATCATGATTGAGGACAGACAGTGTTTTAAAGGTCAGAATCAAATCCAAACACAAATACGTTTTACCATGCTGTTTTGTTTAAAAATAATTTAAATAAACCGCATATTGGCATTAAAAAAAGATGATTAATTTTCAAATTACAATTGGAAGTTTAAAATAAAAATCACATATTGCAAACAAAATGATAACCAAAGAATTCAGAAGTTAAACAAATTAATAGTGCTGATTTTAATTTCAATCGAGTGTGATTGTGCCTACCCAAGCGTGACCTCAGAGATTATAGCATGTTACTATGCTATCATCTGCAACAAAAGGCTAATTAGTGATCTGATAACAAACAAGCCCCAAGATAACAAACAATGCCATTTGGGGCTTGTTTGTACACAATGTGGTGACTTAATATGCTCCAGTCATGTACCAGTAAGGGTGTTATCTGTGTATTCATTTCGATGTTTCTGGCGTTTTATACAGCTGAAAACACAAATTTAGATAGTGTATTTGAAAATCAGAAGGTCCATTTTTTTTCAATCGCCAATTTCCTGAAAATCTCATTTTTGATTGCCAACCAGGAATTGTAATAGCCAAGTGCGATTTTGGCGATCGGTATCGCTAATGTAGATAATAATTTTGGAGAAGGCGTCTATCCATATGTAGATTCGAAACATGATGGCGCTACCATTCCTTCGAGCCACCGACATCAAGCCAGCATTCCAGCTGCTGGCTGCTAGAGCTAACCCCGAATAGATCACCAGGTTCGTTAGATCTGTGAAAAGAGGGGTTTAATGCATGTGTATAAAGTTTCTTCCCTGATTAGCCTGTGAAGTCTGCACAGGGACAACACTTTTCCACTTTTGCAAAAGAGACTTCCTTTCAATGAAAAATATCATAAAAGTGGAAAGTGTTGTCCTTGATTAGCCTGTGGGGACTGCAAAGGCTAATCTGGAACGACACTTTACTCCCATGCATTTAACCCCTTTTTCACAGAGCTAGGCTCATATAATATGTTACTTCTGATTTTCAGTGAGTTCAGATGAGGAGGCATGTGATGACCTTGAGGAGGGAGGTGAGGAACTGGGGGTGGAACAGTCTACGCCGGAGAAACGGGCCCGCCATGCAATCACCGGTAACCAATCTAACACATTCGGGCTTATTAATGAATTATCCAAATTAAGGAACTTGATATCATATAGGGGTTGGTCTTCATGTTAATTTTATTTTTAGTCCCGCAAACGAAGCAGTCCACGCCGAAGAAACAGGCCCGCCATGCAATCACCGGTAACCAATCTAACAACAATGTGGATTACTAACTCCAAATTAAGGAACTCGATATAATGCAGGGGTTGGTCTTCTTGATAATTATAGTACAGCAAACGAAGTCAGTTTTTTTTTAGGTCAAATTTGGGGCCCTTATTTGGCCCAATTCCCTGTCAAAAAGTATACATTTATTCCAAATGACTGTCTAAAATTCACAATGGAAAGATTCCAAAAAAAAGAAACTTTTTGTTAATATACCTTTGCAGCTCCATGGGCTGAACCTTAGTAAATATCATATTGAAAACACTTATGCTAAATTTTCAAGTATTTGTTAGCAAGAAATAAAAAACACCAATTTCCCAATTTTATTCAAAATGGTGCGATTTTCACCAACCCAAAGATCTCTAGCCCCATTCCCAAAATTGGGAAAAAACACTGGAAGTTGGAAGATGGGGTTTTACTGAAGTCATTTGTCAGTCGGTCAGTCTGCATACAATTGTGTGAACTTCTTTCTCATTTTTCAGGTTTCTTTCAACTGAAACCTAAATGAACTTTGGATGTGCAAGACACTTTTCATCTTCAATTGTCTATACATTTCCAGAGTAGTTTTGCTCTTGAATTGGGCTTATAAAGCAGTATCAATTCTTTATAAATTAAGCTTGTGACTTGTTAAATTGATTATGTGCCAGATACCAACCACTTTTTGGCTTAACTCAAATGATATCATCACACCTTTGGTTTATGCTTGTCCTTTTAATATCCTTATAAAAAAATCAAGGTTATTGTATAACTATTTATAGTTATGTAGTAAATATTTACGTTCAAACTAACCTTAACATTAAAATGCACTGTATGGTATTGTTCCTTTAGGCCGAGGTGTCACTATCCAGATGCTGATGGCTGATGGGATGATACAGGCCGGGGAAGGAGTTCTCTCACTGGAATATCTGGTAATGTAGCAGGTCTTTCCTTCACCCTTTAACGATCAGATGCGTATTTTTACCTGTTTGCAGTCCCTTAGAAAATCAAATAAAAGACATTTCTATAGATTCTAGTTTTAAAGGCTTAATTTCCAATCATAAGATACTGATCAGCAGCAAACAGCATAAAACCTGAACAGTCTGTGAGTAAGTGAATTGCCGGCTGTTCTGGATTTATGCTGGTTGCATGTAGCCATTTCACTTTGCTTTTGAGTGGGAAAGGGTTTGTGTGTTGAAAACTTGAAGTTTTGAACTTCCAGACCACTGAATTTGGAAGTTATGCTTGAAGTTTTGGAGGGTTCCAACATTTATTCATGAGTTTGACAGATAAATTACAATTTTCACATGGTATATCTCTACACTTGATTATCCTCTGCCAAAGGCGGAGGGATATAGAGTTGGCGTTGTACGTCTGTCACAAAACTTTCCAATGCTTTATCTCATAAACTATATAAGATACCAACATGAAACATCATGGGTGTATAGATACATGTATCAATGAGGAGAAGTGCCATGCATAAGAACCATAACCCTAGACTTTCTTAAATAAGAGTGACTGCCCTTGTTTTTTTTTGTATGGTGTAACTTTTAATGGCTATTTCTAAGATACAATACAAGATTACAACATGAAACTTTATGGGTGTGTAGATAATAATGAGGAGAATTACCTTTCACAAGAACCATAACCCTACACTTTCTTAAATAAGAGTAGTGCCCTTTGTTGTTTTTGTATGATGTAACTTTTCAGGGCTATATCTGGGATACCCTACAAGATTTCAACATGAAATTTCATGGGTGAATAGATATCAATTAGGAGCATTGTAATGCAAAAAAACAGTTACCCTACGCTTAATTAGTTTTTTAGTGTTATACCGAATATCAAGGGATTTGCACCCATACATAAACAAAATTTATATGGAAGGGTATATCAATTCAACGAATTTGCTTGTAATTATTATAGTTATAACTTTACTAAAGTCATGTTTTTCACTCAATGAAGGTTGTTTTTGTGTCGCCTGACTATGGACATATAGGTGTTACTTGCTTCGGGGGTGTCACGGCGGCGGCGGTAGTGTCACACTTTAAAAAAAAGGCTCATTACTTCTGTGTCCTTTCAGATATTGCTTTCATATTTGGTATGCATGTGTATCTGGACAACACCTTTCCATGTGCATACAATTTTTGACCCCTTGACCTTGAACTTGAGGTCAGCGTTCAAGTTTTTAAATCTGCGACCGCGATTCGATAAAGGCTCATAATTACTGTGTCCCTTCAGATGTTGCGTCATATTTGATATGTTTGTGTATCTGGACAACACCTTTCCATGCGCATACAATTTTTGACCCCTTTGACCTTGAACTTGAGGTCAGCGTTCAATTTTCGAAAACTGCGACCGCGATTCGATAAAGGCTCATAACTACTGTGTCCTTTCAGATATTGCTTTCATATTTGGTATGCATGTGTATCTGGACAACACCTTTGCATGCGCATAATTTTTTTGACCCCTTATACCTTGACCTTGAACTTGAGCTCAGGGTTCAGGTTTCAAAATGTGCGACCGCGATTCGAAAAAGGCTCATAACTACTGTTTCCCTTCAGATATTGCTTTAATATTTGGTATGCATGTGTATCTGGACAACACCTTTCCATGCACATAAAAAAATTTACCCCTGTGACCTTGACCTTGAACTTGAGGTCAGCGTTCAGGTTTTGAAATCTGCGATCACGATATGAAAAAGGCTCATACCTACTGTGTCCCTTCAGAAATTGCTTTCATATTTGGTACGCATGTGTATCTTGACAACACCTTTCCATACGCATGACCTTGACCTTATTTTGGACTTATTGAAATGGGCCAATTTCTTTGTTAACCCATTACCATCAGGCAACAAATCCAACTCGCGGAGTTCTAGTTTGTCTTTTCACCCAATGTTTAAATTACTCTGCAAACTCATAAACAAATGTTGCTTTTTTAACCTGAAACCAGCTATCGCAATAATACAGTACGTTCACAGGGTCAGAAGTTCACTGCCGACCTGCTACCAAATGGCAAGATCAAGTCCAATGAGACTGGCCAGATATTCGGGTCGCCAAGCTCATGGGCGATATTCTGCAAGAAGCTGGTGAACCCAGCCAAGAAATCAGGATGTGGCTGGGCATCTGTAAGCTTATTTATTGTTTGTTCAGTTTAATGGGACTTCTTAACAGATTTTTGTACTTATTTTTTTTCATTTGTTTTTTAAATAAATTTGTTAACAAAACTTTCAAGATTTGCCGGTTCCCCATGGCTAAGGGTTTTTTGAGCAAACTTTATTGTAGAATATTGAAATTCCTCTCATTCTGGCTGTTGTATGATGTTATATGAAGAAAAAGTTTGTTTGTCAAATTTGCTAGGTAATTTGGCAAATGCCATAGTAAGCCCTGATTTGGAAAAGTTTTAAATAATTATAATTACATAGATAGAGATAAAATATAAAAATGTGCCTATCCTGGGGTTTGAAACTGGGACCTCTCTGCACCATGCAGGATTTTGAGTACAGTGTTGATAATACTAGTTTTGGCTAAATTATCGTTGGAAAGCGTTACAAACATTTTTTTATTTTTTTTCCGATTTTGATTGATGATTTTTAATAATTGAAAATGGTTTTGGTAACATTTTTATGTATGTCATGAGTGTAAAGCTTCCTATGTCTATAATTCAGGTGAAGAACAAAGGCACTAAACTTAGGAAAAAAGGCTTGAAACTAACTAGATCTCTATGTCAATATTTTAGGTGAAGTATAAAGGCAGGAAACTGGACACCTGGAAGACAAGCTGGTTCAGACAGCAGAGGCCACGCAAACCCAGTTTTCCCGGTTCACAGGTGACCTTCATTATATGTGTTGTGGTCTTCATGAGTAAGCTTTAAATGCTGGTGATATATTTTACATGAGAAACAATGACCTCAATGTTTACATGATGTTAAAGGAATTGTGACTGGGACCAGTTTTGACTTAATTATGGCTCTTTGTCTGTTTGTCTACTGTAGAATATAGAGTGGTTTTGTCTGTGTCCAACATGTGTTGTGGGGGCATCAGTGTCTGTGACACATTTATAGTTATTTTAATTCTTACAGTGCTAAATGGGCCCTATGGCGTAGGGCATATGTAGTCCGCCTAGCCAGTTGGAGGTCACAGGTTCAATCGTTACTGTGGGGAGTGTTCTTTAGATCTCCCCCAAAGACACCAATTACTGGTTCCACCCTGCAAATGGCCTCGAGAGCATTTCAATTAGCCTTAGGCCTTCGATGTTATCGAGCTAAAATAAATAGGTTTTATCTAAACTACAGTGCTAACTATTTTTATGTCCCCCAGTCTATACTGGGGGACATATTGTTTTTGCCCTGTCTGTTGGTTTGTTGCTTTGTTGGTTTGCACAAACTTTAACATTTGGCCATAACCTTTGCAATATTGAAGATAGCAACTTGATATTTGGCATGTATGTGTATCTCATGGAGCTGCACATTTTGAGTGGTGAAAGGTCAAGGTCATTCTTCAAGGTCAAAGGTCAAATATATGGGTCAAAATCGCTCAAAAGAGGACATAGTGTTTCACCAACACATAATTTGTTATCTGATGAAATTGAGCTTTAATAAATAGGTTTTATCTAAACTACAGTGCTAACTATTTTTATCTGATTAAATCAAGATTAAATAAATAGGTTTTATCTAAACAACAGTGCTAACTATTTTTATCTGATTAAATCAATATTAAATAAATAGGTTTTATCTAAACAACAGTGCTAATTATTTTTATCTGAATGTATGTACACATTATGAACATTATTTTCCCAATTTCTCACTACCCAGTCGCCGGCCGGCAGTCATGTCAGCGACAGTCTTGATTCGTGCCAGAAAGATGACTTCACCTCAGACGTGACCGAACCTCAAGCTGAACAATCCCAGCATGCCCAGGTGGATCTCGTTACCGGCGCAGCGTCCAGGCTTGTGGTTTCAGAAAGTGGTAAATCAGATTTTGAACATCCACTTAACTTTAAAAAAAAATAAGGAGCCATCTCTTACATATTACATTCTCACAAAAATCGCATATTTATAAAAATGCATAATTTTTTTACATTCTCGCAAAAATCATATGCAATGTATTTGTACAAATGCATAAACAAAATTGTTGTTATGTTCACACATGTGTATTTATTATTGCTTTATTGTTATTTTGACGATGCGATGTATATGCTTATGTCATGAATAAACTATCTGTTTTGTTCTATATCCTCGGCAGTTGGACCAGGGTCGAGCTTGAATGTACCGGATCTAAGTGGAATTAAGAAAGAGGTCGTTGCGGAGGATAATTTCGTACTGGACTTGACAACCAAGCCGAAAAAAGTGGAAACAAATATTGCGGTCACCTCAACAGTGTATGTTTTCACAGCCATGATAATAATTTTTATTCCCCCGAAGGTGGGCATATAGTGATTGCACTGTCCGTCGGTCTGAAACTCTGTCACACTTAAAGTTTAAACTTTGCATTTAGGTTTCGAAAAATGTGGAAAAACACTTTGCGTTTAGGTTTAGAAAAATGTGAAAAAAGGGGGCATATGTCATCCTATGGTGACAAGACTTGTTTTAAATTTCTTTTTTTGAATTCATTTGTTTAAAATTTGTTCAAGTTTCTCTGAAGTTTCTGTAGGGGATTATTTGAAAATGTGAATGCTAAAGTTTAGTTTAGTCCAAGTCAAGTTAACACAATATCGTTGTGCTATCAGGAACAATCTATTTTAATCGGTTTCCAGAATTTTAAACATTCAGTAGACTAAGAATGTGTGGTTTATTGTGTTGCCTTTATCACTAATTTAAAGAATACATTCAATGTTCACGTAACATTTTTAACTACATTGGAGAATGAAGATACAATGTTAGCAATTAGGCCTTTACGTAAAGATCTCTGCCATTTTACTGGGGTTTTCATTATTTCCATTTGTTAATGTACTGCTTTTACTGTGCATTGTGAATAGGTACTGGCTTATGCAGCTGCAACGATTCGATCCGATGCATCGAAAATCGGTTTGAAATGCGTCGATTCGATTACGATACCAAACCTACCAAATTCGATTCGATTCTTTAACATATAGACATATATATATATATATATACATAGATATGTAAAGATANAATAAAAAAAAGTGGCAGTATTTTGGGTTTCTGGATGGTAGCCCTCCCGATAAAGCAAAGTGTAAACTGTGCTTCACGGATGCAAACATAACGTTGATTTAGCAAGACTAAGAGGTAGCACAAGTGCAACTACTCAAGTCGCCAGCCAGAAAAGTAGTTCTGTTTCTGTTGGGAATTTGTTAAGTTTATTAGAGAATGTGCTTTGTCCTACAGGTAACAGGTGATGCTGTCACGGCACAATGGTAGACATGCTTGTAGCGGTTTTGGATATAAGTATAATAGTGATAGTACTATCACTCCACTGATTCCAGATGTTCTTATGATTATTTATTTAATTTTATATTATTGTGTATTCAACACAATCTTCTAGTCAGAAGTTTTTTATATTAAAATTGAGTCCTAATTTGCTATTCTTTTTTATGTGTTTTATTGAAATATTGACATAGTTTGAAAGACAATTTGCAGTTTCTTGCAAAATATTTCTTACAAATGTTAATTTAACACACTTTCAACAGTTTTTAAAACACTGTTGAACCAACCAAACTATATCAAACAAACACACAATTTGACAAATGCCCAAGATACCTAGGTATGCGACACTTTTGAACAGAAATGTTTAATTTGAGGCAGAAGATTGAATATATGATAAAACTAGGTTTGAAGATGAATCGAATCGAAAAAATCGGTATTGGAGTGTCTGAAATTGAAATCGAATCGAATCGAGCTGTTGGTGAATCGTTGCAGCTCTACTGGCTTATGCTGTGATATGACCCATGTTATGCCAAAATAGGTCTTATGCCATATGCGGCCAGCCTAGCTCCAGACCAGCCTGCACATTTCCATTAAGGAGACCTAGAAAACCTTGCATGACTTTATAGCGGATAGCGTAGCTCTTGACCACTCACCAGGCTGCGTGATTGTGCAGGCTTGTCTGGAGCTACGCTGGCCCAATATGTCATAAGACCCTTTTTTGCATGATGCGGGTCATATGTCATTCGAAGCCAACTAGTTTATTTATGTGAAGAGTTATTTGTACTGTTACTACTATTTCAGCAAAGAAACCAGTAGCCTGTGTTTTATGGGAGAGCAGGAGGAAGGTGGGTGAACTAAATAATTACTGCTACTGTAAATGCACTTAGGAATGCCACAATGTAATAAAGCTTCAAAGCCAATAAAACTTATTGTGTCAATTTATATTTGCTTTAAATACTTAAACAAATGCAGACACTTCTGAAAACATATGTTAAAGGATGAGAGAAAATTTAATTACATGTACTTACATTGTACTTGTATTACAAATAAAATTCAATAAATAATTAAAAAAAAACAACAATATATTTTATATTAATGTCCCAATACACTCTTTCCTATCCACATTGGTATCAGTTTCTTAATGAAAAAAACATATATATTATACCCCACCGCTGAGGGATATAGTATTTGGGTTGTCTGTCCGTCAGTCCCTGAATCAGCTGGCCAGACTACATTTTTATGCCCCCCAGTAGGGTGGCATATAGCAGTTGAATTGTCCGTCAGTCAGTGCTTCCGTCCGAAAACTTTGGCCATAACTTTTGCAATATTGAAGATAGCAACTTGATATTTGGCATGCATGTGTATCTCATGGAGCTGCACATTTTGAGTGGTTAAAGGTCAAGGTCATCCTTCAAGGTCAGAGGTAAAAAAAATAAAAATGTTCAAAGCGGCGCAGTAGAGGGCATTGTTTCTGACAAATACATCTCTTGTTCAAGAATTGTATAATTCCAGCACTGAACCTGTCCTTGAAGCCTGCTCAGTCCTTGAAGCCAGCTCAGTCCTCGAAGCCAGCTCAGTCCTTGAAGCCAGCTCAGTCCTTGAAGCCAGCTCAGTCCTTGAAGCCAGCTCAGTTGCAAGCGTCTCCTGAAGTGGAGAAACCTCAGGAGGCGAATGATCGATGTCACAACACGCCCATCAAGCATTCCAAGCTTCTAGATATGAGCAAGCATCTGTAAGATTTCTTGGTTCTTCTTGGTTCCAAACCTTGCATATTTTGCGTACTCACATATTTTCCCCTATGTATTCATGCTCGATAACATCAACAGCATGCTGACATGTGGAAATACGTTAAATTTTT
>VMBQ01014458.1:0-14301 GCA_007657795.1 Dreissena rostriformis | reverse complement strand
GATAGAGACTGGGAGCCTCATTTACTGTTTGAACTATTATTTGATGACAAAGTGTGTTTAATGATCAGAGAACAGACTACAAATTATGCCAGACATCAAGGCAATTATATATTTCAAATATCTATTGAAGAGGTTCGACTATGCATTGCTTTTCTGCTTGTAACAGGGTATGCAAATCTTCCAAGATGGGGATGTATTGTGAACAGAAACCTGACACTAAAAATGAGGCAATATGTAACGCTATGTCAAGGAAGCGGTTTGAAGACATACTTAAATACCTTCATGTTTGTGACAACAATCAACTGAATCCAAATGACAAGATGAGCAAGATAAGACCTTTGTTTTCTCTGATCAATGACCGATGTTTGCAGTACTTTCCAATGGAGCAAGATCTTGCAATCGACGAGTCCATTGTGCCTTACTTAGTTTAACATAGTGCCAAGCAGTTCATTCGGGGGAAACCCATTCGATTTGGTTTCAAGTTGTGGTTTCTTACTACCAGACTTGGTTACCTCATTCAGTTTGAGCCCTATCAAGGTGCCGGTGCCGGACGACATGAACTTGGGATGGGTGCTGGAGTACTTGACCTGATTTCGGAGCTTCTCAAAGCACCGTATCGGCTTTACTTCGACAATTTATTCACAAGTGTAAAGCTTTTAGATCGGCTGACCGAAATGGTCATTGGAGGCACGCTGCGTTCAAATCGAATTGAAAAGTGTCCTTTGCTTCCCCTAACACAGATGTTGAACATGGAACGTGGCCGGTACGATTATCGTTATGACGAACATGGTCATGCCCTGATTGTGGAATGGAATGACAACAACCTTGTATATATGGGCACGAACTGCCACAAAATCACTCAAGTAAACAGGGTCCAGCGTTGGTCAAAACGTGAAAGAAGGATTATAGAAGTGCAACATCCAAACATTATTGCGGAAAACAACAGATGTATGGGGGTGTTGATCGTATGGATCACAATAACAACACCTACATAATTGGTATTCGGATAAAGAAATGGAGGTGGGCACTGTTTGCGTTTATCGCGGACATGGGTATGCAAAATGCATGGGTCCTGTACAGGGTATCCGCCAAATATCAGAACCAACCCTTGGATCTTCTAGATTTCATGCGGGAAATATTCAAAGTTTATCTTATGCGGTATTCACAACGAGCTTTGCGTGGACGTCCGGTTGGGAGGGTCATGCACATTTATCGCAGATAACCCGCTGCTATCAGGCAAGACAGGCGCGACCACTACATTGCGCAATTAAAACACAGAGAAGGTGTGCCTTTTGTGGCGGAAAGTCAACGCGGATCTGCGTGAAGTGTAATGTTGGACTCCATGACAGATTAGATGTTTCATAGCATTTCATCGCCACTGATAAGTGGAGATATACATTTCACAATTCATAGACAAGTGATTGGATTGTCATAAACATGCAGAAAAACATACATTCATGCATTTTGGAAATAAATGTGTCATTACTTAAAGGTATAATATATATGAATATTGATATATTATGTGTCTGGGACATGACTAAAATTGCATTAAGCAATAATATTCCAATAGTAAATATCATTATAAAGTTGTTTAATAGCATAATTATATAGTTCCTTACATTTTTTTATAAAATTTCAAAAACAATAATGTGGTCATCAATTAATATGTATATATATAATGCGAATTGTTTACGAAACAATTTAGACACAAATTAATAAATCTAAGCTTACTATTTCTTCTCAGAATTCGATGAATACTGATACATATCAATGTTAAAGTGAAACAAATTCTGTAAAATAGTGTACTATTTGTCTTATTATTGTATTACCAACTGTTATTATCGATGTTAACGGAACATATATTATGTTATGAATTAGTAAAATATTTGTTAACTTCTTCCATTACATATTTTTCATAACTATAACTTTATTTTCATAAGTATTATCATCCATGTCATAACACCTGTGTATTATACATTTGGCTAAGAAGCAATTTTATGCTTAAGAGCTAATAAGTGTCGTTGTTGTTGTTGTTGTATACTGATCCGCGGTAAAACAATTAAGTCATTGAGTATAGCAAGTAATTAAATGTCATTCTACTTATTCCACTTATGTGATAGTTTTGCTTAAGTTTATAACCCTTCCATTTAATACGAATTTGTATAGAAATAGTGGCACAATTGAAACATTATTTCCCCATTAAATATAAGTACGAAAACATACCTGCGCACTATCTAGTCCTTTACAAATACATTCGATAGATAACCGTTCGTCTCCCACTATTAAATGCAGTATGCCCGGGCAAACGTCGAGTTATATTAAATTCATGTAATTGGAGAACGCATGGTTTTTGTTCTGCATAGTTGAAATATGTCTTCAAATGATACGAAGGAATGGATCGATTTAACCCATTTATGCCTAGTGGACTCTCCCATCCTTCTAAATTGGATTAATTGATTTCCAAAATTAGGGATGTCTAGTATATTTATTTCTATATTTAAAATATTTCTTACATAAATTCCTTGAAGCAAACAGCGCAGACCCTGATGAGACTCCGCATCATGTGGCGTCTCATCTGGGTCTACGCTGTTTGCCAAGGCCTTTTTTTCTAGACGCTTGGCATAAATGGGTTAAACTCGTTGGTATGCGGTAACTATGTTCGCTTTGCTAAGGCGGGAATAGCTGAAGCAGTATTAAGCAGGCAAGTTTACAATATGGTTGCCGTCACATCAACCGATTACGTAGTACTCAGGTGCTGTTGATGGCTTTGCATTTTATGACATCATGATTTCCATTTTCCTATAGTTACAAATATGCTTTCAAACTAAAAATAATAAAATTAAATGCAATCGTAAATATTTTTGTTATAATATCCGTTTTCGCAAGCCGACACACGAAAACTGGTGAGCCGTGTATACTGGTCCCCGGTATAATCAATTCATTAACTGGATATAGCAAACCGTGAAACTCCAGTTTAATTCAATTAATTATTACAGGAAAAGTGGCACAATTAAATCATGGTAAATATTATTATGATATATATGTAAGGAAACATACCTGCGCACCATCTAGTCCTTTACAAATACATAACGATCTATACCCGGCCGGCTACCACTATTGAATGCGGTGCTCCTGAAGGAATGTCAAGTTGTATTCAAGTCATGTAATAGGAGAACGCATGGCTTTTGTTCTGTATATTGGTAAAATGCTTTCAAAAGATACGATTTAGTGGATCGATTTAAACTAGCGTTCAAATTTACAAAGCACTTGTTCAAAACAAAGTTAAACCTTTGAGGCAGTTCTATGGTATGCGGTGAGTAATTTTGCTTTACTAACGCGGCAATAAATGGAGCAGTATTAAGCAGGCGTGTTTACAATATGGTTGCCGTCACATCAACCGCTTATGTAGTACTCAGGTGTTGTTGATGACTTGGCATTTTATGACATCATGATTTCCATTTTCCTATGGTCCCAAATATGTTCTTAAACTGAAAACGACACTATGACTTATATGCCAAACACAGAATTTCATGCCTGAGTGTACACAAAAACGCTTATTGAGGAGCCAATATCATATTGTTGCTTTAAAGGACTTGCACATATATTAAATAAACAACTACAACAACAACAACAACCAATTAGATGTATTCGAACATAATGTGAATTGTGATTAATGCGAAAATCATAAATCGTTACAAACGCGAAATGATTGAATAATTTGGAGAACTCTGTTGTTTTCGTTATATTTTGTAACAATAGGAGCATTGCTTATATAAAGTATAAAGATAACCAAGTGATTTAAATGCTAAACTTTTAGTGGTTCCAGCCCAGTTGAGCATTACCGGGTACTTGTTTTTTCTTTTTTTAAGTGTATTCTTGTTTTTGCTTTACTGGAGCTATTTAGTTCCGATATTTACATTCATCAATTTAAATTTAATGACAAACTTCAATACAAGCCAAAATATGTGAAAAGGTTCCTTAAAAGATGCGAATACTATTGAGGAGAATCGCGTGTCATTCAACAAAACTGCCGCCTTTGTAACTCGAATACCAGCCATTATTATCAAGGTATGTTTACCTGTTATGCGGAACATAGCGAAACAGATTGGCAAGATTACGTGGACAACTAAGTTTAAAAATAATTCTGAAAGTACACATAGCCACGATTAACCATTTCAATACATTACCTTGAGGAAAATATTCACTGAAAAGTTAAAAGCGGGATCCGTTATTACACTAAATTATATAAATGTCACGAACATGAATATAAATTTAAGTTGACAATGTTACTATATATATAATATACAATGTAGACAATAATCATATCATACTTCTGGCACATGCATTTATAGTCAACAATCCCGATAACTAATTTCGTTTTTTTTTGTCATCACAATGCGTCATAATTTTGCGCCAGTTCATATCTGCATCACCATCAACTCTTTTACTTTCAGTTTACCTGTATTTTTCCTTTCGGACACTATAACATTATGGGCTTACATCAACGCGGGCTTGTTTGACATTATGAAAGAAAAAAGCAGAAGACGAAGAAACAGCAGAAGATGCTAACGTAGCAGGAGACAGATGCACATAAACGGACAGACATCATGTTGGCCGTCCCCTCCGTCCTAACGCATAGTTCAAAATAAAATGAAGCTTAACACTGCTTCATTCGAACACGTGCGACCGCAAACATGATTTCGCATTTGGACTTGAGTTTTATGACATTATCGGCAATATGGACGAAATTATATTTTTATATGACTTTAATCTCATCCAATTAATATCTCGTTTTATAACGCACGTAGACACGACTCTAACAGCCTGAATGAATGTCGTTGCAATTTTTTCGTACGACCAGTTGTACATTCTTGGAGAGAAGACGGGCGCCCCCAAGATTGCCTTAAGCCCAACGAAAGGAAACGACGAGGACAAAACAACAGAATACAAAGCCGGATCGGTCAGGGCCCGGAATAACAACGACTAAAGTTAAGTAGCAAGCGCAACACGAAGAACCCTCGCGTTAGATTTGACTTGGAGACATTGAAAGATCCATTGATAGCAGCGGTATATCATGCACAGATAGGTGGCAAGTTTGCAGCCCTGAACATCTTAGGCAATGACATCGACATTATAACCCAAAACATCAATGATGTCCTACTGTCATTTGCCGAAGAAGTGTTTGGGAAAGAGTGAAGGAAAAACAAGCCATGGGAGACGGCCGAAATCATGGACCTATGTGACAAAAGACGAGAGCTGAGGCATGAGAAGTACACCAGCCTGGACTCTTAAAGAGGCCAAGGATGAATGTATTGGGGAATAAAGTACCATCACAGACAAAGAAATGACCGCAGGCAGCAGTAAAAAGGCCTACAACACCATACCCTGAGACCTTCACAAAGACCAGTCAGCCTAAGGCCAGTGTTATATCGGACGCTGACGGGAATCTCCTTACCAAGAGTGTCACAGTCCTAAACAGTTTATGTAAACTAAATGTCGAATGGTGGATGTGTTTGTTATTATTTTAAACATTTGTCGCTACTTGAAACTTTAAAAAACTGGTATATTTTCGTTACTTTGATCTACCTGACGCATATCTCATCGAAATGTTGATGCACCTGAAGTTTAACTTTTTATATTTGAGACGTTTGAACAATCGTACATCTCCAATAAATATTGTTTACATTTCGCTGGGTATCCGGTTGCTGCCGATGAGTGCCGAAGCTGTCCGTGTCTTGGCGTTTACGTCTGAGGAAATATTTCTGAAGATTATCGTCGAGGTGGGCGATATATGTGTCTACAAATGTGAATAGAGAAATAAAGAACAGGCTTCACTCTTGTTTCCTACCAATACATGTTTGTTTGCCTTTTTTTCAAACATGTCAATTTTGCTGGTAGGGATGTATTCATTTTTTTTCTATTCTGAAAAGATATAGATCCAGCATCTTTAATATAAAAAAAATAATTAATCTTCACATTGCTCCTTTAAATTTGACCTCTTAGTAAACCGGCTGATGAGCCTCAAATGGAAGTCCTTATAAGTCTCAAATAAAGAGTTACTTTAAACCGGAAAGAGCGAAAACTAGAGTTTTATCTCAAAGTGACTGTCCCCCCGATCCGCTTTGTCAGCTAATTCCAAGGGGAAATAACTCAGGATGTGTGGATGTGTGGATCATCAGGGATGCAATATGCATCTTGGAAATCTACGAATACACTTCTTTGTGATGAAATGTTTCGAAGTTTAAACTAAATCGCTTTAAAATGTCAACTGAAACATTTTATATGGACTGGCCGAACTTCATTTTTGGTCGTTTAAACATTTTCTTCAATTCAGAAGTTTTCAGATATTTTCTCTCAGTATCAATTACAAGAAACAAAAACTACCTGTCATTACTCTACGTCTTGAAACACCCTCCTTTTTAGCAAAAAAAGGATTTGTGTGACGTTTATTTTTCTGACTCCCAGATTTTCGACTGTAATAAATGACAGTAAATACCCCTCACCAAAAATATTTTGAGTGATCTTACTATTCAATCAAATATCTCGAATTTTCTTTATATTTTCTCCATTCACGTACTTTATAACTATGTGTACATGCAAATCTACAATTGTAGCGCTTGTCTCCTTTCATGTGATTTTCGTTTTAAAGTAGTGAATGCTACTAATTGTTAAACAAAGACGTACTGTACATACCGGTAATAAAAACATTGCAATTAAACAATACCTGATCATTTATTTTGCGTACACTACTATCTCTAAAGGTGCTCTCTAATATTTTTATAAAAGGGTAGGATCAATTGCAACATTTAACTCGTTTTTGAAAGCGATTGCATTGTTATTGTCAATTGAAGCGCATTGGATTACAATATTAAAGTCATGTCAAATTTGGAAAGGACTGAACGTGAATCTAAAAATCTGCATATGCTTTCGTTTCACGAAATAGCGCAAAACGGTGACCGCACACTTGCCAAATATGTGCAGCTGACTCCAATATTTGCAATTAAGCAGGCAAGTTATATCAACGTTTTATTAATATGAGTTTAAAGTAACTTTGTGCATATGTTACGTCTAATTTAAGCATTTTTCTTTTTTTTTAATTAGTGTATTATGTCCAAGTTGCGTTCTAAATGCAGCGCCTTTTTAAAAATTATTACATTGGTTTCCTAAGAAAGGACCAATATACATATCATGAGCACACTTGTCATATTTAACCAAACTTACGGTCATTAATGTAAAAAAAAAACTGTTTTCAATCGTATCAGTTTGAAAGCATATACGGGGCCCGTTAGACCAAATTATATTGTTTTAACATTAACTATCAAAGAAAAAACCTATCTATTTTAATAATAACGTTAAACATTTGATATGTCCTCGATCGTTGGTGCGATGAATGTATAGAATACTAATTATAGGTAACACATTATACGACAGAAGGTGTACGAACACTTATATATAAAACAATGGCGTTCATAATCATAATCAGTTACAAATAAAAGGCGTAATTAACCATAACGAGACGCCACTGGCAATTGTAATATTGTTTAAATGTTAAAGGGTACACATTATTGACCGGTTAGTATTCGGTGAATTTCTGAATAAACGAGTTCGCTATAAATAACCCGTCCGTATACTGACAATATACTTCAAAAAGCATAAACATACCTCGCTATTACATCATCTTGATTAAGTATAATACCATTGCACACGTGTTTACATTATGTTAATTGCATAATCTCTCAAAGAATAAGCATTTGACCGAACATTTATATGTTATATGTTCGACACAATATGCAAGACAATCTACATAATTTAATAACTACGCATGGAATGCAAACAAATGAAAACCGGGCTGCACCATTTTATACGATATCGGGTGAACTTATTATTATAATTACAGTTCACCAGCTAGCTGGAACAATACATATTGTAATCGCTTACACCTGATATAGCGTTGTTGAATGAAACGTTTCAATGGGTGTATCCACCCGGTAAAAAGGCCGGCTACGTTTCATGAATGACGTTTGGTGATACACATTAAATAGTTTCGTCTGCCAACGAATATCGGACGGTTGCAAAATTCATATTAAAAAAACTACACAACGAAAAGAAGCTTGACAATTAAGAAATGATTTCAAAGCTGATTATTTTACACCTTTCTGTCGATTATGTTATATGATTATTTTAATTAAAGAGTGATAATCAATTTTTTTTTTTTTACATACAACCCCTAAGCTATCTGAGAGCGACGCAATTTAATCCAACGAAAATGTTTAAACACGTGCGGTTTAATCGTAATTAAAATTAAATTAACGTGTCAATTCGTAACACATAGGTAGAGTAATGAATTGTATTTACTTTACCAATGGCAGTAACCTACATGTCTTTATAGTTGCTAAAATGGCTTAGTTAAGCTTGAAGAGTCCTCTGGACGAAAATGATTGTGTTTTCAATGAATGAGAAAAAATGCAATCGTAAATAATTTAATTATACAACCCGTTTTCGCAAGCCGACACACGAACGCTGGTGAGTCGTGTAAACAGGTCACCGGTAAAATCAATTCATTCATTGGATATAGCAAACCATGAAACTCTTGTTTCAGTTCTTAACTTGAAGTTTTGCGTAAGTTTATAAGCCTTTAATTCAATTATTTATTACAGAAATAGTTACACAATTAAACCATTTTTACTATAATTATGATATGTAAGTAAGGAAACATACCTGCGCACCATCTTCTCCTTAACAGTCACATTACAATATAAACCCGGCGGTCCACCAGTATTGAATGCGGTGCAATCGAGCGAATGTCAAGTTATATTGAAGTTATGAAATAGGAGAATACATGGCTTTTGTTCTGTATATTTGAAACGAAGGAGTGGGTAGGTTTAAACTAGCCGTATACATTTACAAAGCAATTGTTCAAAACAAACCTAATACTTTGAGGCAGTTCTTTGGTATTGTTTCTTTATCGAAGCGGCAATAGCTGAAGCAGTATTAAGCGGGCGTTTTAAAACTACGGTAACATTCACATAAAGAGCTTATTTAGTACTGTGGTGCTTTGGATGACTTGGCATTTTATGACATCATGATTTACATTTTCCTATAGTTCCAAATATGTTCTTAAACTGAAAATAACACTATGACTTATATGCCAAACAAAGTATTTCATGCGTGAGTGTACACAACAACGATTATTGTGGAGCCAATATCATATTTTTGCTTTAAAGGTCTTGCTCGTATATTAAATAAACAACTATTACTATAACAACAACAACAACCAACTAAATGCACACTAACATAATGTGAATTGTTTACAATAAAAAAGTAACATAATCTTTTTAAAAAGCTCTGATGATAATTTGAAACTGGTTAAAGTCAGTCCTGATGTAGTAACGTATACGTTTTATTAATGGATGCTGCTTTAAGATTGTGTGAGTGTTTGCACAATTTATGTTAACTGTTTTGCGTCGAAGTATTGCATTTTGGTTGTATTTAAGTTTTCGTGATAATCCAATAACCTCGTCCCGTTACACACCTCAAACATATACAGACGTGCTCATATTTATGAAATGCATTTAAAGCTGTGAATACTATTGAGGCAAATTGTGTGCTTTTCAACAAGGCCGCCGCTTTTGTTACCTACGACAAGTCATTATGCTCAAGGTGTGTTTACCTGTAATGTGGAAAATATCGAAAAAGATTGACGAGATTACGTGGACACATAAGTTTAAAAATAAATCTGAAAGTACACTTACACATGCTCAACCAATGCAATACTATTAGTTATTATATGTTTTGTCAATAAATGGTGTGCATAGGAAATAATATAAACAATTGACCATATTTATTTCAACTAAAATGTTATTGTATAATGCACAATGTGAAACCTTAAGAAACAGATCTCAAAATTATGCTATGTATTCAAGCACTAAATAGTCTCGGATTTCACGAACATATTTAAAAAGTAACACTAACACATACATTATATCATTAAGAAAAATATGTACAACAACAAAATGTTTTATACATGTTTCAATTTGTATTTAAACTCAAGCCTTCCCAAATGTCACGAAATAATGAAAAAATAAATAACGATAGTACTGTTATCAAAAGTTTGCATAAGAATAGCAGTTCTTCATGTACATTTCATTGACATACATGCTATTATTGAATACATATGATGCGAACATTTATTACCTACGCAACACATCCTCCACAGCCAGGTAATGTCTCACTGAAATACATACAATATCCTACCCGATCAACAATACGGATTTCGCCGCTGTGAGTCTCAACTTATCCTCACCATACAGGACTCTGCTGCATCCCTTGACGCTGGTGAGCACATTGATGCATTTATGCTCGACTTTTCCAAAGCCTTCGATGTTGTTACGCACCAACGACTTGTAATGAAACTGAGACACTACGGTATTATAGGGCCAGTCCTAACCTGGATAGAGAGCGAACTAGTTTTAGTCGAAGGAGAGTTCAGAAACTCAGCCGACGTCACATCAGTCGCCCAAGGGCTCCGCTCTTGGGCCACTGCTCTTTATGGTATACATTTAAGGCCTACCAGGAAGCACTGTAACCTGGCAAGCAACACTTTAGGCTTCCTGAGGCGCAGCCTGTCCAGCTGCCCACCTAGCCACAACACACTCACATAGTAGTATACCATTTTAGTGCGACAAATATTGGAATACACTGCATGGGACCTCACACATAGACATGCATTGCACAGCTTCTCGCCGTCCAGAGACGCGCTGCTCGTTTTGTGTAAGGGGACTACAGAACCACAAGCAGCAGCTCATAGCTGATAGCTGAAACTGGATGGCAGCCCCTTCACGTGAGAAGACAAACCGCTAAGGTCTATTTGATGTACCGAATCATTAACAACCTGATTGATATGCCATCTTACCCATATTTTCTCCCTGCTATATCCTCTACAAGAGGCAGCAGTATCATTTACATTGTTCAATACTTAAGGTCATACTACCTTAGACACTAATTCTTCCCGTCAGCACCAAGACTGATGAAACAACTGCCAAGTCACCTTGAGGCTTTAAAGGAAAGAAATGACGTTTGTACATAGTTTTACAATCTTCGTTTAAATGAGGCATACCACGACTCTTGAACTATTTCTTGTACAACAATGCTCTAGAGATAAATCTTGTTCAATACATGAAAAAAATATAGTTGTATTGTGATATTTGTCATAGTCTGCCATTGAAAAAGACCAACAACGATGGCAATGGAGGGGCATATTTAACATGACTGATTTATCTAAATTAAAACCGCTAATGGGTATATTGATTTTGTGCAATTAGCTACGCTTCTAAAGAGCAGTAATTGTTTAAACAATCGTTAACAAGACCAAATTAGCAAGTCGGTGTTATTTGATATGAGGAAAATAACACAAGATCGACAAGATTACTACGACAGGACATTTTCTGCACTTCTTAGTCGGGTGACGTTATATATATTACTAACCCTTGTAAAAAGTATGCAATAATAAAGCCCGTTTAACTACACAAAAGCGACATTAAAATATCATAATTATCCTTAAACAGAAATGTGTAAAGAAGCATAACTAACATATACATGAGATTTGAAATCAATCACCATGTAATAGTCGAATGAAGTTAATGCAAAAATCAAGTTGAACAGGTAACACAAGCAAACCAATGCGTGCCATCGTGATAATATAAACTACATTTGAATAATTGTTTATATGTTTTCTTTCCATTGTATAATATAAATTGAAATGCAATAGGAAGCTCGCGTAAGTTGTCGTCGTATAAGAAGACGTATGTAATTCTAAAGCTGAAAGCAAGACAAAATATAATGTGTTTGAATCAAAATTCGTTCGAACAAAAGCTTGGCATAAATACGATTTCGCACTTAGACTTAAGTTTATGACACTGTCGGCAATATGATCGTAAGGATATATTTGTATGACTGACATCTCATTCAATTATTATCTCTATCAAGAACGCACTGTGAATGCCTTTTGAAAATAACACAACATCCTCACACATAGATGCCGGAGATTTCAGATCAAAAATGGCTGTGGCGGGATCGCAATGTTTTTCATTACTTTTTGAATGCGACAAGTATGTTTCACAGACATACTTTTACAAAACAACATTTAGTGCTATTATTCACCATAGTTTAAAGAGGCATGTTTGCATATCAATCAACAACAAATCGGTGATTACAGTGAAACAATTCTATGAATGAGGAAACCAACATTGAGAGGAACAATCACTTAGTGTCAACGGTAACAACAATATTATACAAAGTTTTTTATCGGGAAACAATAGAACCATTTAAATATTTTTTTTTTAAGTTTTGTTAAATTCCGTGAACACTTAAGCATTAAGAAAAACAACATTCTGAAACAGTAGAATTACATAAGACACATTCGTCGAAAGGTACCTTCATTGTACAAAGTCGATATTTGACCGTATTCTTATTTGGAATAACTACATAGTCAATACTGATTGAGCTCGGTATACGGTAGTGGGTAGGTAGTTAGGGTGTCGGCCATGCGAACGAGGGTATTGATTGTCGTCGCTCGCTTATCAAGGAGCGTTGTCAAGATTCTCCAACGAAAGGTTCTTGTCAGTAAAATACAGAATACAATACGATTGGCATCGTACTGTCGTCATTGTATTATCGCATTGTCGCCATCTTACTATCGCACTGTCGCCATCGTATTGTCGCACTGTCGCANCGACATGTCATCTTGTGATCATTATAATTTGTGTAAATTTATTTTGAAATGTAATTTAGCAAAATAACGTTATCGACCGAACACAAACATGTACTTTTAATTTGTATCGACAATCTGTGTCCGCTGTGACCTTGACCTTAAATCAAGCGTCATGGATATTGCACGTATTACGTTTATTTTTATATGGTGATAATTGGTATCATTTATTTTGGAAATTTCCTCGTAAAAAATAAAGTTATCGATTTTTGTTATACATATATCGACTAACGTATGTATTATCTAATTCTTAATAGAATACCTTTTTGATGTATGTTTGTATTTAAGAAAATGACACCATATGAATTATACGTTTATACATGTGACTTTGTTTTATAATTGAAATATTGTGTATACTCACGACCATATTGCCTATTGTATAGCTAAATTAACTGCTGTTTTTTTTTTATCCGGACGTGCACTTTCTATTTAAACCGGCAGTTGTCATGACCCATTTGGCATAAGAACAACAACCTTTGCAGATTGTATTCGCGAAATATTCGTGAGAGTTGTCTCGCTTTAACAGGGGCATTTGTTACGCTCGTGTTCAATGGTTATTTTTTTTAAAGTGAACCAATTTTATAACACAGCAAGTCCAGTTGTTTACACGTTATGTGAATGAAAACGATGCACTTTTAATTATATTACCACGCCAGACGTTACATAACATTGATGACACTGACTTTGAAGAAGGCCTTGACTTAATAGACGAAACCCTTTAAAAAAACTATATGGCTCAAATTGTGTCAGTTTGAAAGTCGCTTTGGATACAAACGCCCCGTCAAATGTGATTGATTTTCAAGAATACGATTCATTAGAAAATGAAATTAAGATAGTGTACCAGTAATAACCTCCTGTTTGCTATGTCTGTCGATGCAGATATTATCCGTATTTTT
Source organism: Dreissena rostriformis (assembly GCA_007657795.1). Taxonomy (NCBI): domain Eukaryota; kingdom Metazoa; phylum Mollusca; class Bivalvia; order Myida; family Dreissenidae; genus Dreissena; species Dreissena rostriformis. Next base: position 639 of record VMBQ01014458.1, on the reverse strand, counting down.
TCAGGTGATAACGGTTAAATTCGCTACAGTTCAATGAATATCGTTTTTAATATATAAAAACATAAGTTATTAAAAAATATTAAAGCGAAAGTAACCGGAAATGTTATGACGTCACTTCTTGTTGTCATTTACAAAGGAAAATCGAAATGAGAAAGGCAGGTTTGTCCCGAAAAAAAGATTGTTAAACAAAACACAAAATTGATCTAAAAGATCACATATATTGTACATAGGATATTTTTTTCCAAAAACATGTGGACAGTCTGGGAACATTATACATACTCGATGGAAAATTGTTTCAAATTTTGTAATTGAATGTAATTTACTGATTTTACTTACTTACCCTATCGTAAATGCAGATAAATAGTGCATCCATCATGGCCTGTTAACGAACGACTACTAAACAGTTGCGCTCCACCCGACAAACACACATTACAGGACGTATTGTTATTACCAACGTGCAACTCTCCTTCTATCACTTTTCATTATTGCTTATTATGTGGTGATTTTTCTTAACTATGTGGTTATTCTGAATTACAAACATAATCATATTTTAAAGTATTTACTTCAGCGATCTCTATATCTACCCATTTCAACAAGACCTCGGTCTCCTTCAGAACGATCCCGGACCAGAAGCGGACG
>VMBQ01014457.1:3581-14407 GCA_007657795.1 Dreissena rostriformis | reverse complement strand
TATTAAAGACAAATAAATATTGACAGAATTAGCCATTAAAGACAAATAAAAACTTGACAGAAATTATGCTTTATGGGACAATCGAAAACTTTACAGGATTTGCTATATAGAAAACTTTACAGAATTTAATATATCAGACAATTGAAAACATTACAGGATTTGCAATATCGAGCAAGTGAAAACTGGATATAAATAGCTGTAGCAGACAAGTGAAAACTTGAAAGAATTTGCTATATATCAGAAAAGTGAGCACTTTACAGGATTTGCTAAATCGAGCAAGTGGGCATACATAGCTATATCAGAATAGTGAACATTTACTTCATCATACTAGTAAAAGCATTACAGGATACTTGTATGCTATATCGAACAAGTGAAGCTAATAAGCTAAATATCTAGATCAGACAAGTGGCAACTGGGTTTAATTGCTGTGAACATTTACACCATTTGCCACATCACACTAGTGGAAATATGAAAGGATTCTCTATATCGAACAAGTTAGTACGTTATCAGTTGCAGTTTTACGAGCCATATTGTCATAGTTTGTAATGATTTATTCACACTGTCCTGCAGACATGGCCACTAGCAACCCCTTTGTTACGACTGAGCAACAGCGATATTGTCCTCATTGATAATTGATGTATCAAATATCAATATAAGTGGTGAATTAACGGTCACAATAATGTATCAAACGTTCGAATTCATATATTTTAATGGCTATTTCACCAATCAAAAATGTTTACTTATACATTTTAAATAAAAAGCCTCCAGGAAGGGGCAGGCGTCTTGTAAAGCCCTATCAGGAGCCCCATTGCAATGATAAAACCAATCATGGACTGAATCATGTTTCTGTAGACGAACGGTCTGTACATCATGCATTCTTATTGTGTGTAAACCTTCTCGCGGTTTATTCTGAAAAAAAAAATATTGTTGAAAAAGATTCAAAATGTGATAGCATGAGGTCATGGTGGCTTGGCGGATATGGTGTTGGTTGGTTTAGCGATGAGGACGTCCCGGGTTCGATCCCAAAGCCGTAAGCGTGCTTGAGGTCTTCATAAAACACCTAGAAGTGGCTCTATCCAAGAAACGGACACTCGAGTGTCTTAGGCCTCAGGCTTTTAATGTAATATAAATAGGTTTAAACTTATCTACAATATGCAGACAATCAGCTTTTTTTTCTATGGCAGTGGTTGTTATTAAGTGTCATCCCATGCAAAACAATATTTTAAATTATGAAGTTTTCAACTAAACCTGATTTAAGTCCACTGTTTTCCCTGCTATGAATCTTATTCCACAAGAACGCCAAAAATACCACAATTCTCCCAAAAAAATTAGGGCAAAGGAGCCCATCGCAAAAAAGGGGAAAAGAAGCCCTATGCACGTTATTTTAATTTTAAGAACAGCAAACAGCTATAAATTTAGAAATATTTTCATTTATGTATTTTAACTTTGTTATATATGATTTTACAATGTGAATATGATTATGCGTCGTTGTCAGGTATTTCTAGGAATAAGGAAGACGTTTTCGCAAGTTAATTGATATTTTTGCCATTTTTAAAAACCAATAAACGTTACGAATAGATTTGAACACCAAGAAATAATGTATATAATTATTATTTTTTACAACAGATAGTTCTACATCATAGCAGTCACAACTGTCTGAATAAAGTTAAATGGCGCCATAATACTTACATTACCTATATATTTGCACTCATGGATCAACTGGTCAAATTACCAGGACATGTATATTCTCGTTTTCATCCTTCGAAGCATAATGCAATAATTTATATTAGAATACTACGTGTACTGTTACACTACTTCTGTAGTACAGGTCAATTTATTATTTCCATTTTCATATGATATACATTAACTTTTTGCGGGAATTCTGTCCTCTCGCCACTGTGCGTTCACCCATGAAGATTGATGGAATTATTGTTATGTCCAATCATAATCAAGCATTGTACCGATGCAAGATTATCATTGGTCATTCAATATAACTGTTTTATTTCATTATGAATTAACTCATAACCATATCGGTCTTCCTCTCGGATGAAACGCTATATCGGTAATCCTCTCGGATGCGGTACCGGTCATTCTCGGATAAAAACATGGTTCTCTGTGGATGGTCATTCACAAAACAACAATTTATTGTTAACAGTGGACACGGGTCATTCAAAGTAAGTATTGCACGGAATATTAGAACCATTCTGCTTTGTAGTTAAATGTTTAGTTTTCTTTGCTTCGTTAGTGATAACTTATATATAAGCGACACAGTCGAGGGATGTCCCGCTATTGAATCTGAGTTTTATGATTGTTAAATGTTTTTTTTTTGCGTGTATAGTGCAAACATCTGATCGCCTTGATTAAATAAATTGAATTAAATACTGGAAGATATGGATTAAAACGAGAACAGACCCTGATATTGTCAAAAATATTGAAAATCTGTCTGTTCGTATGAAGCACAGGTATCCCTCTCCAATATGTGATTATACCTTCACAGGCATTCTCTCGGATGGAGTTGGTCCACTGTTGCTTAAATAAGATTCAGAAACTATTGACAACCCCGACTGATAATTCGTTTTAAATATCAATTATTGAATAATTACTGTTTATTTTTTATTTTATTAATTATAACAATAGTTTAAGCATTTACAAAATTTAGCAAGTCATTGTAACATTTTATTTAAGGTTTCAGGTGATACAAATCAAAATCTGCAAAAAAGGCTTTGACTTGAAAACAAAATTGTTTCATGTTACAACCCCGACAATTTCAGGGTCGGTAGGTCGGCATTTTTTTTATGTATAAATGAGTGTTCCAAACCAATTTTAAACATCAGATGAAGCTAAACTAAGCCCACATTAAGCAAATGTATATACTGGTAAGATATCCATTGAAAACACACTGTGGGTAATCTTATTCTGAATGATATTAAACACTTGATCGAACATCACAAAATGCGTGTAACCAATTCCATGTCCATGCCTATAACCTGTAAGATAGGTGTTAAATCTCACTTTACTTCCAGATGTTTTGTTTGAAAAGTATGCGAAGAAATAATGATTATATGTTTCGGAAGTGAAATTATTAATGTAAGACAATGTATGCAAATTAGGGTCGGTCGGGCAATCAGAAAGACACCAATTGTGTGTATTCCTTAGCCTAAAGTGTGTAGATACATGTAGCTGGTCGTATCTGTGTGAATGCCACTGACTATATTTCCGATTTAAGCGAACATGTCTTCCAAGATAATCTGACACGGCGAGTCGGCGTGTATGCGTTTTTGGCATCGCAAACTATAGAGTTCAATATTTATTCCGTAAGTTACCGACAGTAACTCGCTTGGTCTACTTAAGCTGGCACACAAACGAATGGTAACAACCAATGGTCTTTTTAGTGCGCGTTTTTATCTGACACGTTTGCTATCCAATGAACAGTTATTTATTTGTTTCAGTTACCATTACACACTGGACATGAGGCTGACGCTGTAGAAATTCAGAAACTAAATGGTACGGGTTTTAGTTTTTCGCAAGCGAACAACTAAGGTTAATGACAAGTTTTGCAATCCAGATTTCTTAGTGATCCAAAACCTGATAACTGCCGCATCCGCGCCGAGATAGAGTTCGCGGCGAGGTTTCAGTTATTGAACTACACTCATTTACAAATTGACACATAATATGAATATCGTGTTTAATGGAATTATTTTGAAAGGATCGTATATATAAAAAGTCAAAACACTTGTTTTAACTATACGTGTCGCGGAAGGGTATGTTTATGAATTATAAAAATAGTCCACTATGTGCTACGTCAGCCGCGTATTTTTTGCAATCATTCACAATCAAAGGCTTTTAATAGATCAGGGAATATAAAACTACTGCGCGGCGCGTAAAGGTATTCTTAACATAACATGTTTGCGCATTGACAATAGTCCACTGCGTGTTACGTTAAAATAGCATAACACAGCTCTCCTTAAAGGTCACAGGTGCAGGTCAGCCAGTAGATGCATTCGCGAAGATGCAGCTGGTCCTGTAAATGAAATACACATATGCGCGCGCAGCACAGCAGCTGAGGCTATGTATAAGCAACCTTAATAACAGCCAATTGACAACTCGCCAACTGTCAATCAAATCCTTATCTTAATATCGATCGACCAACCAGCGATCAATTAATCATGCGCCTCAATAACCAACGACCTGTCTGCCATTTTCTAGACAAGCTGAATCAAGACATTCACCCTTTTTTCAACGATTTTCGTTTGTTTCCCTCAAAAACGTAGATTTAATATGGTTAAACGGTGTTAATGGGATTGTGTAACTCGGACAATCGATATCCAGAAAAAATAGTTGCATTTATACCGTTTCCAAACCCGAATAAGGCATGCGGTCGTCCCAACGAACAACTGAACGTCAACACTGTCAACGACAATTACAATAAGTGATTATCGAATATATTAGCAAATGTAAATAGTTTCTGTTATCGATCTGATCATCACATTATGTGATTAATAGAAGCAAGGTTCATCTGCATTATTTGAAGAATAATAGAACTCAGCATGAATAAGGTCTTGATTGCCATTCTACATGTTATTAGAAGGTGACGCGTGATATCTTATCTTAATAACGGTANGAGCGATTTTGACCCATATAATTGACCGTTGACCTTGAAGGATGACCATGACCTTGACCTTTCAGCACTCAAAATGTGCAGCTTCATGAGATACACATGCATGCCAAGTATCAAGTTGCTATGTTGAATATTCCAAACGTTATGGCCAAAATGAGCGATTTTGACCCATATAATTGACCTATGACCTTGAAGGATGACCTTGACCTTTCAGCACTCAAAATGTGCAGCTCCATGAGTTACACATGCTTGCCAAATATCAAGTTGCTATGTTGAATATTGCAAAAGTTATGGCCAATGTTAAAGTTCGTGCAAACCAACAAACAAACAAACCAACAAACGGACAGGGCAAAAACAATATATCCCCCAGTATAGACTGGGGGACATAAAAAACAAAATCCAATTACCCACAGCTGAGCGTTGACACCCGCTATGGGGTGCTCTTGTTCACAGAGTTATGGCCCTTTAAAAATTTCTATAAACTGTACATATAGCGCAATTCTTGTCCAGGCTATTTCTCCCCAACTACTGACTGGAATTAATGAAGCTTTATGGGAAGCTTAATTACCTTGAGAAGATGATCATGTTATAAGTGGGTTCTGGTTAGATGATTTATTTAGAGAGTTATGGCCCTTTGAAATTTTTAAGTTGCTAAACCATCCATCGTTTTATTTTGTCCAAAGTTATGCCCTTCAAGAAGTTTCCTTTTATCTGAATATATAGTGCAATATTGTGACAAAAAAACACTTTGGGGAGCATCACCCGTCTCCGACGGTTCCTTGCTTATTTAAGAAACAATTGTTTACATGAAAAAACAAGATGTGTTTGTGAAACACAATGTCCCCTTTGACTTTTTGAGCGATTTTGACCCATGTATTTGACCTTTGACCTTGAAGGATGACCTTGACCTTGACCATTCAAAATGTGCAGCTCCATGAGATACTCATGCATGCCAAATATCAAGTTGCTATCTTCAATATTGCAAAAGTTATGGCCAAATGTTAAAGTTTGTGCAAACAAACCAACAAACAAACAGACAGGGCAAAAACAAGATGTCCCCCAGTATAGACTGGGGGACATAAAAAATCAATTTAAAATATTCACATATACAACACATGCTATATGGAAAACATGCCTCAGGGTTAATATGACCATGCGCGCTAAAGTGCACTCTTGACAAATCAGCACACTCACCCTTTCAAATTCTTGCTGGAGAGTGAACACTTAGTGCAGGTAACTCTTACCATCTCCTGATCCTCGGCCAGTGTCAGGTCATACTCGCTCATGGCCACGATGAAAATGATGGCCCTCACACCCTCAAAACAGTGGATCCACTTCTTACGTTCTGACCTCTGACCTCCCACATCAAACATCCTAGGTAAAAGAAAATCCCACATATCAAACATCCTGGTTATAAAACAAACCCTCCCACATCAAACATTCATGGTGCAAAAAAAGGACTCATATCAAACATCCTGGGTACACAGAAAACCTCCCATATCAAACATTCTGTCGGTTATTTTGACAAAATTTTCATTTTAGTATTTTGACTTTTTTTCAAATTGATGTACCAAGAAAACCTCCTATATATAAAACAACATGTAAGCTTTTTTAAGCAATTTTCATTCTTGATTTCAGAATTGTTTTCTTAACGATTTACAAAATAAATGTACCAGGGTTTCTTACCATTTGAGCTACATTTAAGGAGAATGTTATAATACTTTTTTTATAATGATTGACTAATAAAATGTTAACAGATCTTAAAATGCGAGTTATGTTTTTGGAGAATTTTTAAATAGTTTTTGAATGCGGGTGAACCAGATTCAAACTCATCATATATATTGTCATAAACATTCTGACAATGTTTCATCCAGGGTGGTAAAATTGGTCTCATAAGATTTGACCTTTTGATCTAGTTTTTGGATGCACATGGCCCATGCACATTCAGATTCAGCCTAAACATTGTCAAGATAAATATTCACACCAAGATTCATTGAGATTCCTAAATATGGCCTCTAGAGTGGTTACAGAGTTTTTNACCAATATGTTTGTTAAGAAACAGTTGAAACTGACTTTCATTACAGCTAGCAAAAACTTTGACCGTGAGGTTCAGAAAAAAGTAAAAGAACCTACTGGGTGTCGTTTCAAAAAGAACTGCTTCAAGATTGTGAAAGAAACCAGCAAGACTTTTTTGGAAGTCCATAGGTCGGGCAGGTGTTGCTCATGCTAGAAATATATCTAAAAGAAAGAAAGAAAGAAGACAGAAGAGTTTGGTAGTTTATTTGTACTAACCCAATCAATGGACATACAAGAAAATTTAGTTAATGGAAATGTTCAAGACTTTTCTACATGTATTCTGAATGAGAATATTACTATATTAGATTCAAAAAGCCTTACAAAAAGCAAAATTAAAATTAGGAAAGGCTTGTGGCATATATACTATTTCAGTCGATATTTTGAAAAATAATAATTGTGTTTCGTTTTTGCATATTTTGTATAATGTTTGCTTCGACACAGGAATTGTTCCAACTGAGTGGGGAAAAATCATGTTAATCCCCAAATCTGTTACATCTAACCCACGTGACTCTTTATCATATAAAGGCATTGCTTTATCAAGTTCTACGTACACAATTTATTGTAATATTTTAAATGATAGATTGTCTGTTTAGAAGACGAACAAAATGGATTTAGGAAAAGAAGAAGTACTGTTGATCATATTTCATCACCTACTAATATTATTGAAACTCGAAAGAAACAGAAAAGTTGTGTGCTTTTAAGAAGGCGTATGATTTTATTAGTATAAATATTTTATGGAGTAAATTAAGCAACCCTAGTATTGGGATTGGTGGGAAAATACTAACTGCATTAAAGTCATTGTATAAAAATGTATCCTCAAGTGAGAGAGTGAATGGTTATTATACTGAATTGTTTGATGTACAGTGTGGCCTTCGACAAGGGTGTTCCCTATCACCTTTACTTTCTAATATGTTTGTGAATGATTTAGCTATTAAAATAAAGGCCGCTGATATAGGTATATGTTTTGAACATGATAAAATATGCATTCTTCTTTATGCAGATGATATTGTTCTTATAGCAGAGAATGAAGAAGATTTACAGTGTATGCTTAATAATTTAAATGATTGGTGTAATGTAAACTGTATGGTTATCAATCCATCTAAAAGTAACATCGTACATTTAAGACCAAACTCTGTAAACATAACTTCATTTAATTTCACATGTTGTAATCATAATTTGCAACTGACTGGTAGGTACACTTACCTTGGTCTATTGTTTAATGAATATTTTGATTTCAATGTAACCGCAAAGTCTGTCGCATAAAGTGTTGGAAGAGCTCTTGGCTTGTTGATAGCAAAATGTAAAGCAATGGGTGGTGTTCCATGCAATCTGTTTTATGAAAGCTCAGTTTGGCCGGTTATATCTTATGATTCATCAGTCTGTGGTACAAAATCTTACTCATGTATAGATGCTATACAATCACGAGCCATGTGCTTCTTTCTTGGTATTGTTAAATATGCACCCAACAATGCCTTTTATGATGAGATCGCCTGGCAGCCACCGCATGTGAAACAATGGAAGTCCATGGCCAATCAATGGCATCGGTTAAAATATATGGATTGTCAAAGAATTAACAGTAAAATCTTTATTTTTTGTTGTGCTAAAAGTATTAGTCGTTTTAAAAACTAGCAATTTCTGTTTAAAAATCATATGCAAAGTGTCAATATGCTACAAACATTAGACTTATGTACAAGTATGTCACGTAAATCATTTTGTGATAAGGTATTACAAGGCACCATGGGTGACGTTATGTATGTATGGCGTAATAGTAATCAGAATGATGTTGGTACGTCTGGTAGAGGGAGAAATAAGTTACGTACTTATATATTGTTTAAACAAGATTATATGATTGAACCATATGTTAAGTCATTTCTATCTTCTAAGTACAGATCTGCTCTAGCTAAATTTCGTTGTGGGGTTGCTCCCATTAAGTTATAAACTGGAAGATACGAAAACATTCCAGAAAATCAGCGTGTCTCTCCGATATGTTAAGTATCAGTTGTAACTGAAATACATGTTTTATTTGAATGCAATGCCTATCAAGATTTAAGAGATGTACTAAATAATACAGCTTATGATGTTGAAAATAACTATGTCCATTTTACCAAACAGGAGAAGTTAAAGTTTGTGCTCTCCAACACTGATTTAGTCAATATTACTGCCAAAACCTGCTATTTAATTTTAAAGTCTAAGAATAATTTGTTGTACAAATAACTATGTGTATATAATTCTATAAGGATATGCCATGGCTGCATTATAGAAATTATCATTTAGTTAGCATGTATAATATAGATATCTATTACACTATACTATTAAGTTCCAGGTAATATCTTACATGGTTATATACTATGTGAAGCAGTGACGTTTCCTATATTTTTAGGTCAAAATATATCGTTATACTTCTTATAAGGGAGATAAATCTATAGTTCATTGGTGACAGCAAACTGCTGTTGTATCATGATCTATGGAGTTATCCCATTTTGCAAATAAGAACTAGCTTATATTGTCAATGTGATATCTAATTAATTTCTACTGGAGTCTTTTGGTCAATATTTATAATTCAGGGTATTGATATGGACATAATAAATATTAACAGCTTATTGTCTTAAAAGAAATATATTTTATCACTTTAAATAATGTAATGTTTCTTATCAAAACATATATTTTAACTTTAATACAGAAGGTCATAGCCAACCAGTCCACTTAGGATCTAAATTTAGCTGGTATTAACTACTTTAAAATATTTTTCAATATGCACATTAGTGCCTCGATCTACAATATTCAGTATTTTAGGAATATGTGTCACTGCCAAGACGAAAAACGAGTGCAGTTCAGTTAACCCTTTATTCAACTGTATACTGAATGTTGTATGTATGATAAAAAGCTGAAAATATACAAAGAGAAAAGAAATACATTAAAACCTTATTATTAATTCTAAACCATACAATGATAGTGCAGATATGCACCATATTATGAAAATAAAGTAGCGAAAACGATGAGTACATTAAAACCTTATTATTAAATTCTAAACCATACAATGATAGTCAAGTAATGCAATCACATTATTAAAAATAAAGGAGCGGAACGATGGGTACGAAATCAGGGTACGAAACATTATTGGCCAAAACATTTACTTATACGGATTACCTAAGACATTCCTATACTAACAAAATCATAACGAGATCATATTTCAACAAAACAGATGTTAATTTACTTACACCGTGAGGGGGAAAAGGGTAAAGACTTTATTTTTTTGTAAATGCGGGAAAAAACTCCGCTTCGAGTACGTAAACTTTCGATCGAAAAAATGAGCCCACAGAAACTAACGACAAGAAAAAACGGTAACAACACACTCCCCGTCTGATATTAAAAAAAATATCAACTCCTTAGAAATAAACTTTCTGAGCTTCAAGTACAATACTTGGAAAAACTGAATTTCACTTGAAACATTTAAAACAATTAAGACCATAGATGACCACATGTCACCTGAAAATCTTTCAAAAACAATTACGACCATAGATGAACACAAGTCACCTGAAAATCTTTTGAAAACAACTAGAAAATATTGTTTTCTACACCACAAAAATCTATGTATACACGTTTTTAAAATGACAATAAAGAAACATTATTATACAAGAATCCTGCATTATAATTCAAAAATGAAATCTTATCGTAAAAATCAACACTGATTTTATGGCTCAAAAAATGAAAAATTATGACATATTTACATCACACATGACTAGAGTTATACATTTCAAAATGAAGTCCAAACACAATAATACTTAATAAGAACGAACATTTGGTTTGGTAAAAGTCACAGATTTAAGTCATTTATCAGCATATAATGTTCATTCCAAAACACAAAGATTTTTACAGTTCAAAATACACACCCACTATATACACAATGTAATGTTCACATTAATAATTGAAAATCAGCACATTTGATTGTAACTTTGGGGCACAGTGTCAGTCATCGCTCAATAGTAACACTAATTCAGAAATTGGCCTCAAAAGTACGACATTCTTTCCATCCCTTCTCATCCGAACACTCAATTTCCTAACTTTCCCGTCTTTGCTTCTGTGAACTTCTTCCACAACACCATACGGCCAATGATTTCGCGCTACTTCAGTG
>VMBQ01014456.1:0-10267 GCA_007657795.1 Dreissena rostriformis | reverse complement strand
AACGTATCTGCGTTTGTAAAAACAACAAAAAACTTTTCAAACTTATTTACATTGTCATTTAGTGTCCCTTTTCTATCTAACCTGGAAGGTTCTGCGCCACCCCACCTCCGCCTTTCCTTACTCTGACGATCTTTCTCTCCCACGGCATTCCTCGCACCACGTGCACGAAATTTTCTGTGCGATCCTTCGCTTCTTTCTTTAGATCCTTATCACGCTGGCGTTCCTCCTTTGTCATGTCGTGTTTGATACCAATCGTCCTGAAATAATCTGATTTTGAAGAAGAAAGTTTATGAGCATTTTTCATGATTCTAATCTTGGCTTCCTCAGAGAAAGTGCCAATAACTACTCGTGATACTTGGATTTCCTCCTTATTTCCATCCTTATTCTCAATGGCTCTGGTCAAACCTTTCTTGCCAAATCTTTTCAAGTTTTTAAGATCGTCACCATGCACATGAAGCCCTATTTCCGTGATTATATCGTTAATACATTCTCTGTCTAACTTGTCACATTCCTCTTACAAAATGCTCGTATTTTCCTTAATGCCATAAAAAGCTATGTTATTACGTCTATCAAACCTTGACTGGATTTCAAATGTGGCCTGTTTCACAATGTTCTCAGGTACGACTGCCTCTCCCGGCTTTCCCTCAGCTCCGCCCTTTACTTGCTTCAACCCGGCTAGCTCCTGCTTTACTTCGCTCACGTCCTGTTAAATTTTCTCAAACCTATTATCCACCTTTTCCTGAAACTTGGACAAGAAATCATGGCACTGGTCTTCGATAGATTTACTAGTCTTAACGCTTTCAATAGCCTTGCCCAGACAATTATCGCAGAACCATGGGAAGTTGGCTCGACCACTTACTTGCTTGTAGAATGCCTTCTATGAAGTTATGATCAAGGTCGATTCGAATGAAACTTGTCATGTGATCGAATTCATTCCGACCTAATTTTACATTGTTTGCTGATTATTTAGACATTGTCTAGTATTATCCTATGTATTTTACTACTGTATTTTAAATTGCACAAAATTCCACATTTCAGGAATTTATACATTGATTTCCTGCATAAAGTTTAAAATTATTGATTGATACTATAGCTTGACATAAACATGTCATGATGCTGGTAGATTTCAATATGGGGTAAGTTTAAGGGAACAGGTCTAGTCAGTTCTATCAAACAGGTCTAGTCAGTTCTATCAAACAGGTCTAGTCAGTGCTATCAAACAGGTTTAGTCAGTTCTATCAAACAGGTCTAGTCANTGCATACCGTTACTTTCATTGATCTGTTGCTATTGACTACTATGCATACCGTTACTTTCATTGATCTGTTGCTATTGACTACTATGCATACCGTTACTTTCATTGATCTGTTGCTATTGACTACTATGCATACCGTTACTTTCATTGATCTGTTGCTATTGACTACTATGCATACCGTTACTTTCATTGATCTGTTGCTATTGACTTCTATGCATACCGTTACTTTCATTGATATGTTGCTATTGACTACTATGCATACTGTTACTTTCATTGATATGTTGCTATTGTAACCCTACACATAGTATTTAAATATAGTATTTATTTCATAAATAAACCTATAATATTACAAATTACAAGGCAAGCAATGTTTTTGCATTCAGTGATTAAAGACACGTTGGAAAACAGGGGAGTACTGGGACAGATCAAGGCTCGAATACGTGCAGAAGTCTTCAATTCCTTGGATGAAAATACAGAGTCCAAACCACCCTTGAGCAATGAAAACATGATCATCAATGAATTAATTAGGGAATATCTTGAATTTAATAAATATAAATACACATCATCCGTCCTAGTTGCAGGTATGATCATGGAGTTTTTGCACTTAATACAGCTTTGAAAGTTAGATGCTTAAATCAAACAAATTATAAATGAAAAACTAATTTGTTAGACGTAACATAATTATTTGGAAATACAATATTTTTATATAAATATTGCAACTGTACCAGTACAGTTCTAAATTACCCCCCATCTAGCAAAACAAAGCATTTAAGATCAGGGGATTTATCATTTGTAGAAAAATGCAAATGCATAGTCGACATGAACTTGTCGTCTTTACTTAGGCTGGTGTTGGACTGTCCATACGAAACCTGACATGACCTTTAAAGGGACTTGTAAATAGTTTGGCAAAATGTCACTAAAAACATTTGTCATAGATTAAAAAAAGAGTTAATTATATCATTCATTCATTATATTTAAACAAGAAAAGCAACACTGCTGACTAAGAAAAATATATATTTTGCACATTTTGAGTGGTGAAAGGTCAAGGTCATCCTTTAAGGTCAAAGGTCATTTTTTTTATTATTCAAATCTGCACCCACAGCCGAGCGTTGAGACCCGCTCTGCGGTGCTCTTGTTTTTTTTAATCTTTTTCCTTGTTAACTTATTGTAATTATTGAAAAGTATTCCAACTATTACAGTTCTGTTCGTAAATTTATTTAGTGACATTTGTCAAAAATACAAAAATGTGTGAAGGAGTCCCTTTAAAATTGAACACAATTTAGTTCGCAATTTGAATTGTGATTAGAAATAACAGTTTTTAGCTCACCTGAGTACAACATTCTTTTAGCGATCTTTTGTGATTGCCTTTTGTCTGTCGTGTGTGGTAAACCTTTTTCTGATTGGAACACTGTTGGGACCTCATTTATGAAACTTGGTCAGAAAATGTGTCCCAATAATATCTCAAGTTTCAACTGGGTCACATGGTATCAAAACTAGATCAAAAAGGTCAAATTAAAGAAAAAGCTTGTGAGCAATTTAGAGATCATATTTATTGCCCAATCTTCATGAAACTTGGTCAGAACATTTGTCCCAATGATATCTCAGCCAAGTTCGAAATTTGGCCATGTGTGATCAAGAAGTATGTCATTAGGTCAAATGTAAGAAAAAGCTTGGGAACACTAGAGGTTACATTTATTGCCTAATTTTCTGAGACTTATTCAAAATGTTTTCTAAATAATATCTCAGCCAAGTTTGAAACAGGGTCATGTAGGGTCAAAAATTAGGTTATATGGTCAAATGAAAAAAATAAAATGTGAGAGACGGTTCCATTCTTTGAAATACATGTTGCCTTGAGGGGAGGCAGTTTTCCTTACCGGTATATGCTATTGTAAAACCATAGCAATACTCAGTCTCTTTATTGTTTACGCAATCATAAAACTTGCTTATCTCTTAGTGCACAACTTGCTGGTTACTATTAATCAAAAGGCAATTCTTATTTAATAATTTGTTCTGGCCCAAATATTTGTTATCCAGGAATTTGCTCTACTGTTTATGTTGAGTCCTGATTTATATCAAACAGAGTCTGGCCAGCCAAAACAACCACTGGACAGAGCATTCCTAGCTGAAGAACTGAATGTTGAAGAAGACAGAAATAGCTCACAAGTGTAAGTAAAAAAAAAGTTAATATTTGTATACCTCTGCAGCAAAAAAAAGGCCGTAAATTGGATTGACACTGTTGGTTGGTTGGTTTTTGATCTGTAAGCATAAACTGTTCTCAAGTGAATTGAAACTTAAAATATTTGAACTCCATTGAGTGTAGGTGTGCACCTTTTTTATTCCCAATGAGTTATAAGTAATTTAACTTTCCCATTTGTATAGAAAAAGCATAAAATGTTTGTGGAGAGATCTACCTCTACTGTACATTTCTGGAGCGATTGAGCCAGACACCTTTTTCATGCCAAGTGATCCACATGTTCCTGAGGTATGTGTCGTGTTCTGAGAAAACTGGGCATTATGCATGTGCGTAAAGTGTCGTCCCAGATTAGCCTGTGCAGTTTGCACAGGCTAATCAGGGACGACACTTTCCGCCTAAACTGGATTTTTGCTAAGAAGAGACTTCATTTAAATGAAAAATGTCATAAAAGCGGAAAGTGTCGTCCCTGATTAGCCTGTGCGGACTGCACAGGCTTATCTGGGACGACACTTTAGGCACAAGCATTATGCCCAGTTTTCTCAGAACACGACAAGTATATGCCCTTGAACTTAGCCATGGTCATGGCTGCTGTCCTGTGACAAAGAGGTGCCAGGGTATTTTAAGTCACTGCAGTACAAAAAGCTCTAATTGGTATAAGAGAGTATCATACAGTGATTCCTTCCAAAATATGGCTGAAAATTAGGGTTTAAAGCCGGCCAAGTTGATATTTTTCACAACAATTTGGTTTTCTCAACTGACCAGAATTGATCAGTATTCGTCAGATACATTCTAAAGCTTAACTCTTCCATACTGATTTTCGCAAAAAATGCCAAAAGCATCAATAATACGAAACCTAATCATGTACATAATGGAATCCTCAAGACTAGTATTAACCTGTGATGTATGCACTCTTTGAGTCACGTGAGCGCCAATTTCACGTGATTTCCACTTCCGCGCTTTTCAAAACAAAGAAGAACTACTAAAGTGTAGCGGTTTCTCCATTGCAAATGACGCTGTAAACAATGATGCAATGGTCACGTGGTTTTACATGTGTCCCGCGCGTGTTTAAATTTAGATCATTTCTGTCCTTGGACAGAAATTAAAAAAACCTATCTTTGTACTGAATTTGGGCATTTCTTTACCGATTTTTACCAAATTTTTTGCACATCTGACATAAATACCATCACATTTTGACTCATAATCTTTTTTTGAGACACATAACAAAAATGGGAAAATACACCAACATCAACTCGGCCGGCTTTAATAAAAAAATTGACAATTTATTTCGGATGAATATTTTGCTATTTGTTTCATTTTGTCTAATATATAGCATCTGGCAATAGCATTCTGTGTTGCTACTTTTTACCGGTAGTTAAAATTAGGTCTTATAGTTAATAAGAATGATTGTTGTTTCCTTGTAGGCCATTGCTGTACAGTTTAATAGGCCAGTTTATGAACAGAAACAGGGGTAAAAGCACACGGTCAGCCATGTTGAACAGAGGCCAAAGTTCAAGACTACTCGATGATTTGGAACAAGAAATGGGTATGCATGGACAAGGCTCTAAAATATTATGTATTTGAATTGAATTTGATCCATGTGCAAGCTTAAGAACGGTGTGGACAGTAATCATCAGCTAGACTATTCACCGAATAGTCCTTGCCTTACTACCCAAATGTCTGCATCCAAGTAATGCTCTGGTTATTGATCATGTACATGTATAGGTATTCAATTGAAACTTCACACATGTTCACACATTGTGTAAAGTCACTTACCAAGTTCCATATCTCTGACCTGCAATTTAGCAGAATTATGTCCACTTTTTGAACTTATAAATGTGTTCATGGTAAACATGCAACTTCTCAATATCAATATTTCTACTACAGGTATTTGAATGAAACTTCACACCCCTGTGTTCAGGGTGATGCCAATTTGATTGATCGTAACCAGACATAATCACGGAAATGTCAACTTGCGATTTACTTTTTTCCAGAGGTGCACAAGCACTGCATATTACATCGACAAAAACATAAGCACATGGTTTTTAACCAGGTTTTCCGAGGGAAAAAACTGGTAATTAGATTGGCGAATGCGGGCGGGCTTTCAGGCGGAACAAGCTTGTCCGGGCCATAACTATGTCGTTCATTGTCAGATTTTAAAATCATTTGGCACATTTGTTCACCATCATTGGACGGTGTGTCGCGCAAAATAATTACGTCGATATCTCCAAGGTCAAGGTCACACTTTGAGTTCAAAGGTCAAAAATGGCCATAAATGAGCTTGTCCGGGCCATAACTATGTCATTTATTGTCATATTTTAAAATCATTTGGCACATTTGTTCACCATCATTGGACGGTGTGTCGCGCGAAATAATTACGTTGATATCTCCAAGGTCAAGGTCACACTTTGAGTTCAAAGGTCAAAAATGGCCATAAATGAGCTTGTCCGGGCCATAACTATGTCATTCATTGTCAGATTTTAAAATCATTTGGCACATTTGTTCACCATCATTGGACGGTGTGTCGCCCGAAAGAATTACGTCAATATCTCCAAGGTCAAGGTCACACTTTGAGTTCAAAGGTCAAAAATGGCCATAAATGAGCTTGTCTGGGCCATAACTATGTCATTCATTGTCAGATTTTAAAATCATTTGGCACATTTGTTCACAATCATTGGACGGTGTGTCGCCCGAAAGAATTACGTCAATATCTCCAAGGTCAAGGTCACACTTTGAGTTCAAAGGTCAAAAATGGCCATAAATGAGCTTGTCCGGGCCATAACTATGTCATTTATTTCAGATTTTAAAATCATTTTGCACATTTGTTCACCATCAATGTACGGTGTGTCCCGCGAAAGAATTACGTAGATATCTCCAACGTCAAGGTCGCCACAACTAAAAATATATTGATTTTGAAACAAGGGGGGTAATTGTGATGAACAATCAATAGCAATTCACATTTTGAGTTGCAGTTGTCTCCCTTTATCATACTTTTTTTATTGAAAACCTGGTTTTGTGACAATTTTGTCCCTTGTTTAAACTCATTTGGCACATTTGTTCACCATCATTGGACAGTGTGTCGCGCGATAGAATTACGTCGATATCTCCAAGGTCAAGGTCACACTTTGAGAAAACAGATTGAATTTGATTGAATTTGACACAAGGGGGATAACTTAAGACAATCAGTAACAATGCACATTGTTAGTTGCTTCCCTTTATCAGACTTTTTTTTTCAAATTGAAAACCTGGTTTTGTGACAATTTTGTCCCTTGTTTTCATCATATTTTATGTCAGTAGTTGTATATGACAAAACAAAACGTGTCATACTAGTAAAGTTATAACGTGAGAATAAAGATTAAATGCAATGCCAAAGCAAAAAATACACTGACTATCAAATTGTTTTTTTCAACCAGTGTTAGTATCTCAATTCTATTTATGAATATGTCAAAAAAGATTAAGATCATTGCAAATTGTTTTATGCAACTGCACCGTCAATGGTCAATACGTCACTCAGGTTAGATACAAATCTGCCGTTCATTTCTTATTATAAATTTACTGTTGACGATGTTTTGGGCTCTTAAATTAAAACCTGCAATACAACTACTATCAAAGTAGAAGAATGGTCGAGCATGCTGTCTTCGGAAAGCTCTTGTTTTCATTACAAATCATAAAAGTGCCATGTTGAAAGAAATATTGATATTGTAGAACTTTCTTAAATTATTATTGTATACAGCCAAAATTGGATATGCATATCTTTACCAGTATTCATTTATTTCATAATAGAAACATGTCTTTAAATTCTTGTTTCAGCTACAGGAAATATTAACCACATAACAGAGCCATTAGTTATTCGAGGTGGACGGAAATGAAGTGGGATCTCACTGTTGTTATTATTGTAGTGACACACATTTAGACACTAATACATTGGAAACAGCTTCAAATGTGTACACATATCGCTGCAGTAGGAGACATGTGGTTTATCTGACTTGATTGTCACAATACCAGCGGGTACTAAGATAAGTGTTTGATCAGCGTCACATGCATAAATTAGGGACGAAAGTTTGGATAGTTGAAACGGATGTTTGTTTTGCGTTCAATATGGACATGCCACAAGTATATGTACATGAGATGTTATTCTTAGGAACAGAACAGGTTTATGAACATTTATGACACTCTCACACAATCCTGGTCTGTGACTGTGTGACATGGATTTTTAATTAATGGGAAATAACTGTGTCTAATCAAGAGTGGCATTTTCATCAATGATTGCCCCCTTTCTAACTGTCATGAAAGCTTAAACAAATAAAGTAAACATTTGGTGCAAAGTGTTAAAATATTACCTTGTGTGTGTAAAACGCAACAACCATATCATGACTGGAACATGTTTTTTATGTGGACTAAAGATAACACTATATATTTACATTTTATTGTATGTGTATCATATGACATATTTATTAATTAAAAAAAATATAAAAGAATTGGAAGTTTAGGTTTCATGTATTACTATAAGTTTAAGAGATTTGATAGTCACCCATTTCAACATGTTCTATATACTTGTATGCGCTTATCTATAGATGCCAAGTAAATTATGACATTATCCGATCAGTACAATGTTGATTGTGACTGGAAAAAGGCAGGTTTTAAGTGGGTATTCAACACAACCATGTGGATGGAAACAGTTTGGTTGTTGCATTCATTCTTACGGACTTGTTTGTATTGTATCATAAACGATAGCGTCATTGATAACAGTTGTTTAGTCATTTCTATTTTTTCAGTGTTTTAGAATATTTCATCAATAAACTTTAATAATGTAGTACTTTAATTTGTGGCGTGTTCTGAGAAAACTAGGCAAAATGCTTGTGCGTAAAGTGTCATCCCAGATTATCCTGTGCAGTTCGCACAGGCTAATCCGGGATGACTTTTTCCGCCTAAACTGGATTTTTGCCAAGAAGAGACATCATTTAAACGAAAAATTCAATAAAAGCGGAAATTGTCGTCCCTGATTTGCCTGTGCGGACTGCGCAGGCTAATCTGGGATGACAATTTACGCACAAGCATTTTGCCCAGTTTTCTCAGAACACGCCACATTTAACAAAGGTTTGTATCAAGCGCACTTGTGCTTGTCTCCACACATTCTGGAGAAATTGTACATTTACCTGTACCGCACCGTTACCCCCACTCCAAAAAAGTATCTGGATCAGGATTTTTAGTATGGAAAGCTAGTACTCAGTTTCCTGCCCAAATAAGTGAGTCAATCTCTGAGAAAAGCAGCCTTAATGCAAATAGGTAACGTATCGTCTCTGATTCCCTAATCATGGTTAAAGCTTTTCGCTTTTATGTATTTTTTCTTCGAAAGGAAGTCCCTTCTTAACGAAAATCCAGTCTAGGCTGAAAGTGAAGCACCTGGTTAGCCAGTGTGGACTGAACAGGCTGATCTGGGATTTTACTTGAAAAACATGCATCAAGCCCGGTTTTCCCACAACCGGCAAACATCTCAGATAATCACAGTCTTCCACCACATTCAATTCATTCGTCAATTAACCCTTTGCATGCTGGGAAATTTGTCGTCTGCTAAAATGTCGTCTGCTGAATTTCTAAAATTAGCATTTTCTTCGATTCTTTTACTAAGACCACTATCAGAATAGCAAACAGTTTGGATCCTGATGAGACGCCACGTTCTGTGGCGTCTCATCTGGATCCAAACTGTTTGCAAAGGCCTTCAAAATCCGGTTCCAGCGCTCGAAGGGTTAATGTATTATGACTTATAAAGCTGTTTAAAACGTGAAGGTTAATTTTAATCACAACCTATTTAGACATTTCTAAGACATATATTGGTATTTTCAGTTGCTCTGTGGATAACAACTTCTCGATGATTTGTAGAATATTTTATTGTCTGTATATAGTTTAACATGCTACTTATATTTAGCGATATTGTGTGTGTTAATGTAATGTGTTGAATGCTAATATAATTCACAAAAGTAGATTATAAGAATCGAATAACTGAACCAAAAACGAAGGCGAAAGCTACACTAATCACAGTATTGTAACTGGTACTGGCACCATTGACGTCACGGACATCACAAATTTCTTTGATGTTGCATTTATTAATAAGTTCGGCGTAGCGTTGGCGGACGATCTCAAATGGACAAGCATCCGTGTTACATCCGGGGATGCGAATCACCCGCTCGTTCACGAACATCTGCAGAACGTAGTCACGTGTGCTGTTGACTTTATTCCGGTTCACGTCGCACGCGTACAGAACAAGCGCGACATTTGACGCGAACGGAAGCAGCGTGCTGGACTTAAAGAGGCGGCTGGTCATGGCGGCGCGGTTGGTGGCCAGGAAGGGTTGGGTGTCCCTGTACAGGCCAAGCGCGTTCATTAGAGTGGCCACAGTCTCCGAGTGGGCGAACTGGAACACGGCCGCCTTGTACCTGGAATTTCATACAAGTTCATTATGTAAATATCCTCCTAAACGACGAAGCAATTGATAATGTTATGAAACATGTTTGAAAAAAATGTCGCACACAAGGCTGCAATTCTTTAATAAATTTTAGTTCTCTATTAGTTACATGTATCTAAATCGGAACACGTAATGCAAGCGGCCAATACAATTGAAAATGCTTGCCCTTTCTGTCAACCGACAGTAAACATTTTGAATGATTATCATTTAATGTAGGTAATTCAATCAACTTGAACTTGTATTGCAACACTTATAATTCTCATTTCTCAAAAACTCCCCATAAATTTTTGTTTAAGTATATTTTCTACAAAGATGCATTCAAGGAATTTAAAAACATTTCTCTTCAGAGACTTTTACAAC